>OVBA01006964.1:0-15774 GCA_900406435.1 Lepidium aucheri
TCCCTCACGTGATATCTTCAGCTCCTCACGTGCTCTCCTTTGCCGCTTCAGTCTATAGTTGATAACATAAAATAATCATCTTGTTCATAGTATAGCTGCACAAGCTATTTTTTTTGTAACTAGTTATTTTTGTTATCTAGGTACGAATGGTGAGTGGTGACAATCTTCAAACAGCAAAAGCAATTGCTATGGAATGCTTGCATCCTTATATTTATATGTTCTATTTGTTGAATGCTTGCATCCTTATATTTTTGTTAGATGCAAGAACAAACTCATATTTTTTGGAGTTATGGGGTATGTAACTTAGTTATTGCATCTTTTTATTTTTGCTAGATGCAAGAATAGACTCATATTTCTGTTTTTGTCTTTGCAGACTTTGTTTTATTTTTGCAGACTTCTGTTTTTGTCTTTGCAGACTTTGTTTTATTTTTGCAGACTTCTGTTTTTGTCTTTGCAGACTTTGTTTTTTTTAATGTAGACTTCCGTTTTCAATCTTGTAGACTTCCCTTCTTATTGTGCAGACTTCATTTTTTAAAATATTATATTATAGTTCATATTTAATAGATATAGTTCACATATAATAGATATAGTTCACATTTAAAATGTAGAAACAGACTTCAAATCAATGTTTTAAAATTTCAAACAGAAAATTCATTGTAGATTTCATAAATCCATGTAGACTTCTTTTGTAGACTTCATAATTTCATGTAGACTTCCATTGTAGACTTTATTGTAGAGTTTGTTGTAGACTTCCGTGGTAGACTTCTAGACTTCCATTGTACACTCTAATCATCGGCAAGCTTCAATGCCTAAATTTAAAAAAATACACCAGCTATAGGAAATTTTGTTTTATAAGCAGAGAAAGAGATGTGTAGGCAAGTATAATATTAACTTACGCAATTTGCTCGAATATGACCGAGTTGTCTGCACTTTGAACAACTGTATTTGTTGGGAGCTTTCCGTGGCTGCACTTGTCTCATGCTTGCGATTTCGAGCCAAGTTTGCCACCAAGATTTTTTTCCTCCTACCAGGAAGAATTTTCACATCTGGAGGACGACATTGCACCAACCTTGAAGATATTGCATAATCACTTATAGGGAAAATGTTATGCGAGTATGATGCATGCAAATACGCTTTTGTATAGGTTGGACGGACAAGCGTAGATACATGCACCTCAGCCTCAGTTGCAGCTGCAAGGACATGAGAACAAGGTATTTCTCAATCTGAAACACACCACATTCACACTTTTGTTGTTCAAGATCAACTAAACAATTTCGTTTCCCTCCCTTCACATGAAATCTCCAAGTATCTATACGTTCCACCACCATCTTTCCTGCATAATATTCACATATCGCCAACAAATATTCAACTCCTCGACTATGGGTTGTTGTGATATTCAATGCATCTTCTCGCCTTTTATAGAACCACATTCCTAGCTTTTCTTGTATAAACTCTAAAAGGAATGTTATAGGAAATCCTCTTGCTAGGCATTGAGAGATTCTGCAATATTGCTTGTCTGGATGTTGTACCTATTACCTGGAAAGTGAATGCGTGACCACAATTTTGGGTCTGATTCTTCTAGATATGTTGCAAGACCGGGATTTATGTTGTAACTCCTCCATATATCGGTCAAAATCTTGAACTGTATATGCGTATGCCGCACCTTTGACCAAGTACAAGAGATGTTGTCCCTTAAATTTTGACACTACATTAGACTGTAGATGATAATAACATATCCTTCTTATTGCCCAAGGGAAAACTTTGGTACATGCATTTTTGATTGAAGTGTGCCTGTCAGAAACTATCACCAAAGGATAATCATGGGAAAAACAACTACTCAATTTCGTAAAAAACCATTCCCATGAAGCATCATTCTCACAATCCACAATCCCAAATGTTAAAAGAAATATCTGAAAATTACCGTCTTGTGCGGCTGTAACAAGTAGAACACCGCCATACTTTCCAGTTAGATGACACTCATCCACAATCACAACTCGCTTAAGATACTGAAAACCAGCTATCGAGGAACTAAAGGATATATATAGATATTTGGATCTATTATTCTCATCAATTTCAAGACCAGTAATAGTTCCTCGATTGGCTTCTTCAATTAGCTGCAAATTAGCGGGAAGATTACCATATCCATCTTATAGTGATCCACGAACCAGTTCTTGAGCATACATCAAAGTTCTGTATGAAGTAGAATACTCCATCTTCAGACCAAACATTGTTCTCATTGACTCCCTGATATGCTTTGGTGTAATTCCATTAATAACTCCAAAATGATCTACAAATAATCTAGCAATATGTCTCGGAGAGTAGTGTTTAAAGTTAGCACATCTCTCTTCCACCGAACATATATGCGTTTTCACATATTTTGTCACCCAAAAAGTTATAGGTGTGTTCGTGCCAGTTTCCATGCCACTAGCTCTAACCTTCCATCCACATCCACTCACACGACATTTAGCCACAAACAGAGTTTTTGTCGACTTGTATACTTGGAATGTGAACTTACCCATTATGCTCAACATTTGCAGCTATGATTTTAGCTTTTCCTTGCTAGCAAAACTCTGGTTTATGTATATATTGTTGGATATTCTTTCTTTACCAACATATAGATTGTTTTCCCCACCTATATTGTATTCCTCTTTTACTCTAGTTTCCCATATTTACTATAATCTCCACCGTCTGTATATACTTCTGGTTCACCATCACATTCATATTGGAAGTCATCAACATCTTCAACGCGTTCTTCCTCGAAAATCTCATTTTTAACATCTTCATCGCCTAACTCATCTTCATCTTATTTTGCATTTTCATCAACATTATCCTTGAATCGACATGATACACATAGACGTACGACGTATGATTTTCTTAGCTCAATCATGCTCTGAACTTGTCTACCATTGGTGATATGCATCAGAGGAGTATCTAAGCCCATTTGTTGCAACACTGAATCTGGTAGAGAATAAGCTAAATCCATAAACTCTGTTTCCATATCCAAGTTGTAATCAACTTGCACCATCTCAACAAGTTTACTATGTGTACAACCATCATTCAAGAAGTACATTCTCCCTCCTTTTTCCATTGTCAACCAAAAAATGCATGGACAAGTCTTTTGTAACCCACTTCCCATAGACAACAGGTACTCGAATCATTTCTTGAAAATTAAACATATATAAACATTAGTTCCACAATAATTACAAAATCAAACTAAAATAACTAACCAACGTGAAGAATACATTGTAGACTATTATAGAACATGTTAATATAGATTATATAACATATTAATACACGTGAATAATTACAATAATTATAAAATCAAACTATTATAAAAATTATAGAACATGTTAATATAGATTTTTAAAAAATATATAATTCAAGTAGACTCCAAATGAAGTCTACAGTGTAGATTGCAATTGAAGTTTACATTGTAGACTGCACATGAAGTTTGTATTCAGGTTAATTTTTTATTTGACTTTAAGTTGACTTATGGGTGTAGACTTCACCTGAAGTCTAAAAATACACAGGTTAGTTTAACAATTGACTAGACTTCTTTGTAGACGTCAATTGAAGTCTACAAAACTCTTGAATTAAAGTAGACTTCTTTTGAAGTCTACAGAACAAATGCAGACTGCCTTCGAAGTCTACATTTGTTAAAAATGTTAGTTCAGCAATTGACTAATTATGACTTTCGTAATGAAGTCTACACGTCAGATGTAGACTTCACACATAGACTTCCAATGAATTCTTCCACTATGCAAACTTCAGATGTAGACTACATTCGAAGTCTACCTTGTTTTAATTTTAATTTTAATTTTTATTTTATTTTGAAGTCTACTATATTTTTATTGACATAAAATAAAAATAAAAATAAAGTAGACTTCGTATGGAGTCTATATGTGAAGTCTGCATATAATGCGTAGACTTCTTTACAAAAGTCAAATTATAGGCAATTGCTGAACCTCTAGTTTATAGGTAGAGTTCTTTTGAGTCTACATTTTTTGTAGACTGCAGTTGATGTCTACGGTAAAGTTAAACTTTTGGTCAATTACAAAAGTAAATTTTTGTATTCAGAGATAAAAGTGCAGACTTCAGATGCAGTCTACTATCCAAACCCAGAGTATTGGTCAATTTCAAAATTAACCTTTTGTTGACTTGTAGACTTCATTTGAAGTCTACTCTCTGTATATTTTGAAAATTAAATTTTTTTTGCTAAATCTTAGTTTATAATATGTTTACCTTATTTTAATGCCAAGATTGATGAAATTGGCTTAAATATGTTCTTTAAGCATCCACAAGCACCGAAATCTTTGAAATTTAAGTATTTATAAAACTTGAAAATGAAAGTTAGAGATTTTTGAAGCTTGAAATGTAGAGAGAATGAAAGATATTGAGGTAAGAAATGAGATGAAATGAAGATGGACGAAAATTAAGTAGAAAAATGGGTGGTTGATGTGCATTTAGAGCTTGAAGTTTTGTTGGTAATGGAGGTTGAGATCAATTAAGAAGATGACAATTTCGAAATTATGTGAGATTTTATGTCTATATAGATCTTTTTGTGTGTTTTATGGAATTTTAAAGAAAAAAAACATAATGACATAGCTTGTAAATACTATATTTTCTAAGGGTAAAGTAGAAAAATTTCTGGAGAGAGAAAATCATGGGTTAGTTTTTTAATTGACTAAAGTCAATGGATCATTTTAAAACTAACCCCATAAAAAATTATTGAAATTTCTTTGAGTTTTCAAAATTTTAATATGTATCATTTTCATTGTAATAGTATTATAAGCTGTTGAAATAAAAAAAATTAAGGTCATTAATCACAAATTATAAAATTTATAACTTTCAAAAGATTAATCTTAAAATGGTCTAAATTTATCCTTTTCATTTAATTTTAGAAATTAAAATACTATAATTTAATAATTATATTTTTGTCTTATTAATTAATAATTCTTTATTTATACTATAAATTAATGATATAAATTTATGTATAAATTAATACCTCTATAAATTAATAAATTTTAAATTTCTAACATTATTAATTTATAGAGGTTTTACTGTACTTCATAGATAATTCCTGCTACATAATGGGACAGAGATTTCAGAAATCGGTTCTGGTATGAGAATTTGGAGTCACAAAATTACTCTCTAACCTATTCTTCATATCCTACTAAATCTGAAGCGACAATTACGGGAAATATAGGTAATCAAAAAATTAAGAATAATATTATAAATTATATGTAATCAATATACTGAAACTAGCAATGCATAGAATATATATCAATATTCAATACAAAAAATACAAACTTACAGTATTAGCATTTATAATTAAATGACTAACATTACTACTTTTTACCAAAAGTACTATTATATCCATATTGAATAGTTTATATTCACTAAAAAGTTGTGAAACTTTAAGTCAAATATATTTATAAGTTTGATCTTAATTATTTGAAATACTTGAATCCAATAAAATTTAATGTTTTATTAACGTAAATAAACACCCAACGGGAATTCAAGAAATTTTTGGATTCATTCTCTTTTCTATTTGAAACATATCATCTAATCTAAAGTTTTAATCTATATTTGAGTAGAGGAATAGTAAAGAGAGGAGTAAGAGAGAAAAAATTCTCTCTACTTTTACTTTTTCGGTGGAACTCCCTTCTCTCCTTCTAATCTTTTACAGAGTTTTTGTCCGAGAACCATATGTTGTTGTGTAATCGATTCCGGCTTTGGCCGATGACCTTCCAGAAGTTTTCCGGTTGCTTTTCCAGCTTTGTCCGGTGTTGATTTTTGTGGTTTTATGTTTTTCAGGTGTAAGTTTCAGATATATGGTATCAAAGATGGATTCATGACTCTTTGTCATATCGGATCGATTTCTTCTCCTTCGAGATGAAGTTCACTGACTAGATCCTCTACAGGATGCTTTCATCGTGGAAATATTCAAATTTATGATGTGTCATAGGATTATTGACAATTGAGATTCGACGATTGCGTGACAATGAAGCTGCAGCGTCAAGCTAAAGCAACAACGTTTTAGGTGATTGTTGAGATTCTTGAAGATTTTCTTGAAGCTTATCTTTAAAGTTTCTTTATCCTTAAAATTAGGTTTTCTTCGATTCTTATATAAGGCAT
This sequence comes from Lepidium aucheri, assembly GCA_900406435.1. Lineage (NCBI taxonomy): Eukaryota > Viridiplantae > Streptophyta > Magnoliopsida > Brassicales > Brassicaceae > Lepidium > Lepidium aucheri. The sequence goes on from OVBA01006964.1 coordinate 6,139, forward strand.
TGTTAGCCTTTGTTTACTTTTTACCAATTATTTTTCACAACTTTTAGACTTTGAGATTTTGAGATCATAATTCACCTTCGTTCATTAGTAGTTCCAATCTTTTGTTCCATGAGAACATTGGATTGAAGTTATCCATCAATAAAGAGTAATTCAGTTCTATATTCTTTTCTGGTCTTCTTTGATTCTCGTTGGAATCAGTTTTCCTCTATCAAAGGTATAAGAGCTAGCACCTCCCTCGGACTATAGACATGGTATCTACATGAAATTTGGGTAAAGAGGTTGAAGAAACAGAGTTTTTTGTTGATCAACGTCTAGCAGCATTGGAGAAACTGATTCTTACACAGAATGAAAAATTGGAGACTCAGGGAGAGATTTTCAAAGTGCAGAAAGATAGGATCGCAACACAAGGTAAGCGTTTAATAGCTCAGGGTGAGCATCTTGTATCATAGGAGGATAGTGTTACTGTGAATATAACTAAGTCTTCTGCTGACATCATAGTTTTGGTTAAGCAAGCTTTACCTGCACTGCCTGCTCCCGCTATTTATTCTTCTCCTGTTGTTGAAACAGACCAAAATTCCCCATCCACATCAATTCCAAATTCTCTGAATCAACTTTTAACCACGAGATACTCTACTGTTTTGCCTCCTCTTACAGGGTTGTATGAAGGAGTAACACGTCTTGGTCAAGTTGAATTTCCATGGTTCAATGGTGAGGACACACGTGATTGGATTTAAGGTAGAAGAGTTTTTTGAGGTGGATCAAACACCTGAAAATTTGAAAGTGCATCACGCATCAATTCACTTCTTTGGTGATGCAGCTACTTGGCATCGATCCTTTTTTAAATCCAATGTTGGTTGTGTTAAGTAATTGGAACGCTTGTAAAGTCGTCTTAATTGAGAGATTTGAAGATGTGGTTGATGATCCTATTGTGGAGCTTAAGAACTTGTGTGAAACTTGGAATTATGGATTATCATAAGTTTGATGTGATTAAGCTAAAGGTTAATTTTCCTGAACAATATTTGGTAAGCATATATCTAGCTGGTTTTCGAAACAACACGCAGATGCACGTACGTATGTTTCAGCCTGACAATGTTTGCTTTTGGGTCGGTTATTTGAGAATGCAAATCCTACTGATTGTACTTCATCTTCTTGGTCTAACTCACGGGTTGTTTCTAGTTTTGGACCAGCGAGAGAAACTGGTAATTTTAGGAGAGAGCAGAGTGTTAAACGTGATACTAATTCTAATATTGATAAGGAAAGGAAAAGGTTTCTAAACGAACACTTTCTGCAGAATTTATGAGTGAAAGATGAGCTAAGGTTTTATGTTACTTTTGTGATGAAAATTCTACTCCAGACAATTATTTCGTTCATAAGAAACGACAGTTGTTCAGTATGAATGTTGCAGATGATTAATCTGAATCTGATGAAGAAAAACCATAGGATGAACAACTAGAAGAGCCAAAAATTTTGGTTAGTGCAGTAACTAGAGTTACTGATTTTCGAACAATGAAAGTGAAAGGGATACATAGAAAGAAAATGTTGTTTGATCTTATTGATTCTGGTTCCACTCATAATTTTATTGATCCTAAGGTAACAGCAGATCTGAATTGTCAATGGGTAATGTTAAGGTTATGGTGGCTGATGGTACACGGTTGCCTATTCACAGTTACGGTAGCATCATGTTTTCACGAATGATTTCATGTTCATTCCTCTAGCTGGTTGTGATGTCATAATGGGAGTGCAATGGATGTGTACACTTGGTGAGATTGGATGGAATTTTAAGCTACTTAGGATGCGAGTTAAGCTTGATGGATAAAGAGTAGTTCTTCACGGTTTATAGCAGGGTTCTGTTCGAAAGGTTAAGTTACTTAAAAATTCAAAAGCTGAGGAGGAAGAACCTATGGCGTTGGTTTGTGCTCAGGAAGTTACACCTAGTTGTTACATGATGTTATTTTCAGCTCAAAGTGTGTCATCGGAGGGCACTGAGAACTCTGCAAATGTGCAGCTTAAAAAGGACTTCACCGTAGTTTTTGAGGAGCCAAAAGAGGTACCACCTTCTAGAGGCGTTTATGATCATCGTATTCCACTTGTCGATGGAGCTAATCCAATCAGTTAAAGCAAGCATTGTGTTCTTCTCCGGTTTTAGCTCTTCCGTTTTTTTGACAAACCTTTTGTTGTGGAGACTGATGCTAGTGGTACATGAATAGGCGCAGTGTTGATGCAGTCTGGTCACCTGATTGCTTATATTAGTTGACAACTTAAAGGAAAGCAATTGATATTTTTGATTTATGAAAATGAGCTTTTAGCCGTAGTGTTTGCTGTGCAAAAGTGGTGGCATTATCTCCTTCATGCCCTTTTTATTATTTAGATGGATCAATGCAGTTTGAAGTATTTACTTGAGCAATGCTTAAACACTCCCCTTCAGCAACAATGGTTACCCAAGATGCTGGAGTTTAGCTACGAGATTGAATACAAAACGGGAAAAGCGAATGTCATTGCTAATGCTTTGTCTCGGAAAACTGGTTCTAAAATTCGTCACATGGCTCTCTGTGCATCACATTCAACTCTATCCATGACATATTCGGATTTGCTTTAGAGGATTACATCTTCTTATGATTCAGACATTTAGACTAAGTTACTGATTGATGCACTGGAAAGCGATCCTACAGCTTGTCGGTTTTATACTTGACAACTTGGCTTGTTACGAAAGAAAAGCAAACTCGTGGTCCCTAATGTTACAAGTTTAAAGGATTCAATTCTTCAATGGTTGCATTTTTCTGGTCTTGGAGGTCATTCTGGTCGAGATGTAACTCATCATAGAGTTAAGGGGTTGTTTTATTGGAAAGGAATGTCCAAAGATATCCAAACCTATATACGGAACTGCGATGTATGTCAACAGTGCAAGTATGATTCTGCTGCATCTCCTAGCTTGTTACAGCCGTTAGAGGTACCTCAAACTCTCTGGACTGATATTTCAATGGATTTATCGATGGCTTGCCTTTGTCTTTTTGCAAATCTATTATTTTTGTTGTTGTAGATTGTTTGAGCAAGTCTGCCTACTTATGGCTTTGCATCATCCTTATACCGCCATTGATGTAACTCAATCATTCCTTGACAATGTCTTTAAGCTTCATGGCTGTCCTCGAAGCATTGTGAGTGACCGGGGTTTAATTTTTTGTAGCGATTTTTGGCAAGAATTTTTTAGTTACAAGGAGTCGCTTCAAATCTTTCTAGTGTTTATCATCCTCAAATGGATGGTCAGATAGAGGTTGTTAATAGAGGATTGGAAACTTATTTGCGTTGTATGACAAGCGATCGCCCTCATCTTTGGAGTAAATGGCTGCCCCTTGCTAAATATTGGTATAATACAAACTTTCGTAGTTTGACTCAAAATCACTTGTATGAAGCAATGTATGGTCAACAACTAGCAGTTCATTTACCATATTTGTCAGGCAAATCTAAAGTAGCAGTTGTGGCTCAAAACCTACAGGATCTTGAGAACATGCTTCAGATTTTGAAATTCCATTTGTTAAGAGCACAACATCGGATGGAACAAAATGCAGATGTGCATAGAAGTGAAAAGGAGTTTGAGATTGGTGACTATGTCTATGTCAAACTGCAGCCTTATAGACAAAAATCTGTTGTTTTGTGGTCAAATCAAAAGCTCACTCCCCGTTACTATGGTTCTTATAAGATACTTGATCATTTTGGTAAAGTGGCTTACAATCTCGATCTCCCTTCTTCATCCAGAGTGCATCCAGTTTTTCATGTATCTCAACTTAAAGTGATGGTTGGTAATGTTAAGAACTCTTCATCTCTTCCTTCAATGGTCTACGATGTGTTAGAAAAGACTCCAGAACGAGTTCTCGATCGAGAAATGGTGCAACGACAAGGTAGGACAGCAACGATGGTCTTGGTTAAGTGGTCTTATAGTGATGATTCCAAGGCCACTTGAGAGTTGTTGTTTGACTTAAAACGATGATTTCCATCATTCGAACCTTGAGGAAAAGGTTCTTAAGCGAAGGGAATCTGCTGCAGGATTATTGACAATTAAGATTCGACGATTGCATGACAATGAAGCTACAACGTCAAGATAATGCAACAACCTTTTAGGTGGTTATTGAGATTCTTGAAGATTTTCTTGAAGCTTATCTTTCATTTTTCTTTATCCTAAAGTAATTAGGTTTTCTTCGATTCTTATATAAGGCATTGTTAGTCTTTGTTTACTTTTTATTGTTTATTTTTCACAACTTTTAGACTTTGAGATTTTAAGATCCTAATTCACCTTCGTGTATTCGTGATATATGTCAATATTAGCATGTTTTTCATTACCATTTTTTATCACATCAAATCATATAATTTACACCTAATCTCATTTTAGATCACTTTGTACACAATTCATGTTTTAGAAGTCTCTAGGTCATGATTTTGCATATTTTCTTGTTTTGGTTCCTTTTTATGTGATTTGAGACATTAACTTGGAGGTTTGGAGCTCATGGGATGAAGCATGCAAGTACAAGATTGGAGTGGATCAAGAAGAATGGACAAAGGAGAAGTTTGGCCTTGGGATCGACCATTTTATTAACCAGTCAAGGTCGATTGTAACATGTGAACAACATGGCCTCGACCGTATGGTCGAAGGCCCCGACCCGACGAGGAACAAACACAAGGATGCACATGAAGAAGTTGCTGGTAGCCACGACCTTGATCATATACTCGACCATCCGAGGTTGAAGCATCATTTTGAGAAGAAGGACGTATGCGACCCAGACATCGACCAAACGTCCGATCGCACGCTTCCGACCCATCTGCAATCTCACATCGAGCTGAATGGAGATGGCCGACCTCGGGTTGTTCGATGTCAAATGATCTAGACCGTCCTTCATCGACCAACGACCCGACATGATCCGATATAATGATGCCCGTCTTGCAACAAATCACTCGCCGTCCCATGTGGATCAATTACTTGACCCAGCTCGTCCAACGTCTTCTTCCTGGTCCGACCCATATGCAATCTCGCCTCGACCATTTGTTCGACAGCCGCGTCCGATGCCTTCGCTCTGGACTGACCCACGTCAACCAATTGGTCGACCATGATGCTTGACCCCTTGCTACACAAACCACACTTGGACACTTGGCACTTTTTTATGGTTTGACCTGGTTTGTCTCAGGTCAATCCGGTTTAATTTTTTATGGGTTTTAAAATCCTAATCTTATGGATATAAATATGTGATGACTAAACTTTAGGTTATCAAGCAGCATTTACATTTTAATACTCTAATTTTTATAGAGTTTTCTTAAGAACAGTTTGAGTGATTTGAGAGACAAATGATTGGAGATTTGAAGGTCAATTTCTTTTGAAGATTATTGAGAGTATCTTTTCCCTAATGTATATTCATCTCATTATGTTTATGTTTATTTTTTCGTTTGCTTTATTTTTTCATTTCATTATGTGTGAGCAGTTAGCTAGAATGGTTTTAGGAACTGGCTAGATCTAGGGTTGGGTTATTGTTCATTAATGCTTATTAGATTCCTTCTATTTAAGTGTTCGTAATGCTAGATTGAATTTGACCATTGAAAATAGATGCAAGGAAAATCATTGCCCGAGAGGTGTTCGGTGAAAATTTGAATGACCTATGTTAGAGCTTTCCTCCTAGGCCTTCGAGAGATGATGTCTAGGGGATTAGTGGTCTTAGTGAACCTGTTTTTAATGCATTTTCTAGTCATTGAATTAGCAAATGAGAGTTTACCTTGGTTTATTATCTAGAATAGGGTTCATTGCAATGAGAGTGGAATGTTCTATCATTGATTTTTTTGTCTCATGCCCTAGGATGTGCTTGTAGTAGAACCTTGTTACATCTTTGTTCAATTTCCCTGCCCAAAACTGATTGCCTATCCTATTGCCAATCCTATTGCCATTCGTATTTTAATCTTGATATTTGCTTTCTTGTTTGTTTACTTGATTGCTTTTCTAGTTTAAGTTTGATTTTATTTTGCTTATGTTTATTTGTGTTTGGTTTAATCTTTGCTAGTGCTTGTAGTTTCCGATTCCGAACTTTGATTTCCTTAGCTTAGTGAGTCTTGGAAGTCCTATTTAGTTCATTCTAGGTTCTCGTGAGTTCGATCCTCAAGTACTTTGATGATGAGTTGTTTGAGCTTGTTGAATTTAATTGCTTGCTTGTAACCATACTAGAGAAAAACAAACAGCGATCTTTTGTTCTTCGAGAACATTGGATTAACGTTATCCATCAATAAAGAGTAATTAAGTTCTATATTCTTCTCTGTTCTTCTTTAATATTCGTTGGAATTAGTTTTCCTCTATTATAATGCTACTCACGGTGAACGGTTTCTATACTAGATCCAATCTATCAACAAAAATCTCATCGGAAAGGCGATTAACTACCTAGGTTCATTATCGAGAAGAAGCATAGTATGAAGAGTTTGACGGTGAACTTCTCGTTTGGTCACCAGCGGCGTGCATGTGGCCTCCTGAGCGTGGGTTAAGTGGTGTTCTAGAATAACTTTTTTGTTTAGGCCTACTGATTTAGCCCATATCTTTAGTGTATGACAAAACCTGTATATTGGTAAAAGGTTTCTGTGTTCTATTGAAAAGAGGCAAACATATAAATACAAAGAGTGAACAATTAACCTAGAATGTTTACACCATAATTACAAAACTAACCAACATACTAATCATATTTACAATATAAGTCCTCCAATAGCCCTCCTCAAGTTGGAGTATGAAGATCAAGAAGACCCAACTTAGATAGGAAATCATCAAACTCACGTCGGCCAAGTGCTTTAGTGAGTATGTCTGCTAGTTGTTGTTTAGAAGAGACGTGTGCCGGTCGAATAACACCTCGAACAATCTCATCCCGAATGAAGTGACAATCCTTTTCAATGTGTTTACTCCACTCATGGAAAACATGATTGTTACTTAAGTGTATAGCCGATTGATTATCACAATGAAGAGGTATGTACTTTGAACAGTCAACACCCAACGTTGTGAGTAGTTCTCGCAGCCATAAGAGTTCACTTACTGTATCAGCCATAGCTTTATATTCAGCTTCAGCTGACGATCTTGAAAGTGTATCTTGTTTTCTAGTTTTCCATGAGATTGGTGAGGATCCAAGTTGAATAAACCAAGAAGTCATTGAGCGACGTGTTAGAGGACACGCAGCCCAGTCTGAATCACACCAAGCAACCAGTCTCAAATCCATATTTGCACGCAGCAAAATACCTTGCCCAGGTTTACCTTTCAAGTATTGTATAACCCGCATAGCCGCCTACCAATGTTCTAAATGAGGAGCAGTCATAAACTGAGATAAGATGTGAATAGCATAGGATAGTTCTGGTCGAGTCACACCAAGGTAGATTAGACGACCAAAAAGCTGACGGTATGGCATTGGATCAGCAAGTAGCTCAGACTTAGAAAATGCGAGATGATGGTTCTGTTCAATCGGATGTGTCGCTGGTTTAGAACCAAGTAAACCAGCCTCAAAAATGATATCTATCGTATACTTTCGTTGTGAGAGATACATGACAGTCAGACTACGAGCAACTTCAATTCCAAGAAAATACTTGAGAATTCCGAGATCTTTCATATGAAAACATGTGCTGAGATAGTCTTTGAACTGATTGATAAGCATAGGAGAACTTCCCAAAATTATAAGATCATCGACATATACAAGGATATGGAGAGAAACCATACCACTTGTATCTTTCATAGTGAACAAAGAGTAATCGGAAAGACTTTTTTCGAACCCATAGTCAATTTGTGAGGATGTTAACTTGGCAAAACAACAACGAGGAGCTTGTTGAAGCCCATAACAACAACGAGGAGCTTGTTGAAGCCCATATAATGACTTATGCAATTTACATACTTGCGAAGGATCATCTGTTGGAAAACCATGAGGAAACTTAATACATACTTCTTCATCTAAGTCTCCATGGAGGAAAGCGTTAGGTACAGCCATTTGATGTACTTCCCAATCTCGAGACACAGAAAATTCTAAGAAAGAGTGTACAATTACCATTTTATACACCGGTGCAAACGTCTCATTATAGTCTAATCCTTCTGTTTGGTTATTACCAAGTACCACCAGCCTCGCTTTATATCGTTCCAGTGTACCATACGAACGATATTTGATTGTAAATACCCATTTACAACCCAATGCTGTTTTCCCGGGAGGTAGATCAACAACTGTCAGAGTCCCATTTTCCTCAAGAGCATCAACTTCTCCGCGGACAGCTTGATGCCAATTCTCATCCTTAAATGCTTCAGCATAAGTTTTGGGTATAACTCCAGAATTCTCTTGCAGCTAGAAACGCTTGATGACTTGGTGAGAATTGATCACAATCAATATAATGATCTATCGGATACCAAGAGATGTCAGCAAAATCACCATCGGATCCTTCATGAATCGTGTTTGTAACATAATCTTGAAGCTTCTTAGATGGTATCTTGGTGCGACAACCTTTTCCAAGTCGTGGTGGAGTAACAACCAGCAGAGGAGCATTAGTAATAGGTGGTTGTGAAGGTAATTCACTGTATACAATATCGGGTGGAGAATCGACAATTGTAGGAGATGTACCAATAGTTTCAATAGATGTATATGGCAGCGAAGGTGGATCACTTTGGCCTGGTGAATGTGTGTCCAATGGAGCTGTATCATTATCCTGAGTTGCAATAGCAGATGGTACAAGAGATGGCTGTGGAGATATTGGCGTAGGTTCATCAAACAAATCATCATACCTTATAAAAGAGGTATCAAGACCTGTATGTGGAGATGTCGTTGTATCCGCCGATGAAGAGGCATAAGGAAACTCATCTTCACGGAAGTATACATCTCGAGAAACCGAAACCACTCTAGTTTCAATGTTGTAAACCCTCCAACCTTTCTTCCCAATCGGGTAACCCAGAAATATTGATCGATGTCCTCTTGGTGCAAACTTATCCGCACCATGTTTCTGGTTATGTGCATAACAAAGACATCCAAAAATTCTAAGATGATTCATAGGAGGAGGTCTATCATAGAGAATTTCGAATGGTGTTTTACCATTAAGGACCGCTGTTGGTGTTCTATTGATCAGATAGACCGCGGTTTGTGCATAGTAGCTCCAAAACTCAATTGGTAAACTTGATTGAAATCATAAATGATGTGATCATGGACGAGGACAAAACACAAAGGACGATCAAGCAACCGCAAGTCAAAACCGAGCTCAGTCCAAAGGACTGTCAACAAGCTTTGATGATTCCAACCGGTCCCATTACAAGATCACGTGCTAAAGAAATTCAAGAAACCTTTGCAGATTTATTCAAAGCCTTTTGGACAAGGAACACTAAGAAGAACTCGTGGGGAATAATACTCAACAAGTATCACGCATTTGGAGTCTTTTACAAGTCCATAAGGAGCCTTTTAGTAGGTTTTAGAAGATACCTTATAAAAAACGGAAGCCTTTTAGTAGGTTTTAGAAGCCACCTTATAAAGACGGAAAATGGGAGACCAAAAGCCAATTCCAAGTACCCAGCAAGAAAAGACGGGATTTGAAAGATTAAGAGTCATTCAACATTGAAGAGTTAAGTTCGGTCAAAGAGGATTAATGCTCTTCATTTCCTAAGTAGTCTTCTCTCAT
>OVBA01006965.1:0-15771 GCA_900406435.1 Lepidium aucheri
TATCCTTTTATTTGGTCTTATCTCTAGAAACTAACTTTTTCTAGAAATAACATGATGCCCAAGTTTCGAATTATCCAACAATATATACCCACAACTTCAATTCTTCATTTCCAAATTTCAATTCATGAAAACACTTATAATTCGTATATATTGAATGTGTCATAACTAGGAGATCGATTGACTTGAATCAGAATTCAATTTGACTAATTCCATGCATTACACTATAACTGATTTGAATTTGTTATTTATGCTGTCGGGTTATAATAACTCAGGATTGGGCATCCAATATATAGCAAGATAGATGCGAAAAAATTCTGGTTAGAAACATAAGCCAATCAATGTGGTAACCATGTGACAGGTGAATGATGGATGTGGAGGAGATTTTTTTGACTTGCAAACACTTTGGTTTGGCAGTGGCTGTCAAAAGAAAAACCCTAAACCCACCAACCAACCAACCGTACGTACTCAATGTGAGAGAGAGAGAGAGAGAGAGAGAGAGAGAGAGAGAGAGAGAGAGAGAGAGAGAGCGAGAGAGAGNAGAGAGAGAGAGAGAGAGAGAGAGAGAGAGGTGGGTAGGGTTGCAATATCAATTTTTAACTTCTCACATTTACAATACGACAGAATATGAACCTTTCGTGTGTTTCAACCGACAAAACCAAAAATAGTAACTTTTTCTAATAGTTATCATCACACTATTTATGCCTTCACTGTTGACAAAAACAGTGTTGATATTTCTATGTGATGATCCAAATATTTGTTATTTTACTCTTTCATATATATATATAGACCTTCTTGATTATATTAAATTTGGAAACGAATACATATATTTATTGACCACAAGAGTAGTTAATGTAAATAAGACCTCAATGTTTGTTTCTTAATCAACATATAAATTAGTAATTAGTTACAAACATAAGATTAATTTACGTCAATATTTTTCAGATTCCAAAACAAAATTAGATGGAACTACCCGACATTTAACCACCAAATGCAACTTCCCAAGTTAAATCAGTACCTATAATTGTGTTTTGATAGGGTTGGCGAATGTAGACAGAGTTTTTATCAAAAATTGAATAAAGAAAACGACATATCACCAAAGTAGGGACAAGGACATTAAGATTGGAATCCAAACTTAGTGTTTGGTTTTTCACATTGGCTTTGTCCTTATTCCCTTGTAATTCACTTCTCTATCTTTCCTTCACTTACTCTTACTTCCTTGTAGTAAATATGTTGAAAGTCCATTCCTATCAAATCATGAAGACTCATGTGTCTTATTAAATTATGGACTTAAGATAACAGTGCGTGGGTGAAATTTTGGTTAGGAAACTAAATTGGAGAAAGATGAGAAGAGGTCCAAAAAGAGATCATAACAACTTGATTTGAAGGAAGACTTTATAAGAATGAGAGACGATAGTGGGGAAGAGTACTATATACTGATGAGATAATCATTAATTGATAATTGAAATGGAATTTTCATGGCAGAGTGGCACATGTGGTAAATAAGAATGAGTGAGAGATGAGTACCACTGATCTTCATTTAAAGCTGCAACTTGTGTACCCCATTTTCATTCATTACCAAACCAATTTATGTCTTATTGTAGTATAAGAGTGCATGTAGACCATCGAATATTGAAATTCAGATTTGATGTACCTTTGAAAATTCTATCATTACGACTCGAGAGAGTTGAGACTCTTTATTATCTCTTAAAATGTTTTTGTCTTCTTCGATATGTTTTTTTACTTTATAGAATAACATTTTTTATTAATTGTCATGAACATGACTTCTTCATATCTGTATATATCGAGTCCCATCAAATTATAAACTTGTGTCTTTTATTTGTTACTTGTCAACTTATTATTGGTTATGTGGGATTTCTTGTTCGTGGGGAAAAAGATTCAATTCCCATTATAGTAAATAAAAATAATTATTTTATTGTAGTTAACTATTTCACATGTAATTACGACCCAAAAAAAAGAAAGCTATTCACATGTAATAGAAAAGAAATCATAAGAAAAAGTAGATCTAGAAAAACCTTTGTTATTGTAATTAACCAAACTTTTTTTAACTAGGATTCGTAACCTCGTTTGTAAATAGTACTAATTTCGTATCATAATTTGTTATATTGTCTGTTAAGATAAATCTTTTCTAAAAACATTAAAATAAAGGTTTTTGGCAATAATAAAATCACCACCTTCAATTTGCAAAAAGATTATGTTTATGCGTAAACAAAACAGTTGAGTATCAAAAATCTTTTATTGGATTGAACAGATAGATACAAAAAATATGGTATAAATATTTATTTAGAACCGAACTGATTTCTCGGTCTCAGACTCACCTAACTTGTTTTTTAGTGATTGTGTATAAGATTGTCCTACCTCTAATTTGTGACTCTTATCTTTATAGATGTTTTTCTCTGGATTTCTAGACAATTATCTGATTTCTTTATCATTGCCGGATTAGACGGTGTCTTCGTCTCCTTTATTGCATCAATTAATCTCTGCGGGTTGACCAAATTATGTTTCTTTAATTGGTTAGCACAATGATGTTTATTTCCATGAAAATATTCTTTTCTTTGATGTCGAGCGTGCTGACACTATTCCGTTTTGTTAACTTTGAGCTAATTCATAGGCCTTCTCTCTTCTTATTGAATTCACCTTTATTGGGCCCGAGCAATTTGTGCCTATCCATAAATAGTAGCCCCTTAGCTTCCTTATTCGAACGCAACAGAACAATGAAGAGATTCAATTTTTTTCTTTGTTTTATTTGCATCGAAGTTGGAATATTTCCTATTTTGAAGACGACGGTTGGATTTCGTGCTGTGATTAGATCGACGATTTGCATAGCTCGTGTGCTTTTATAAAGCGCATGGGTTAGTGGTTCCCTGGATATTTGTGATGGCTGTTTCCTAGAGGTAATTATTTCTACCCGGCGTACGAGAAATCGAGTTTTCCACCAAGATACAAACTACCCGGCTATTTCCTTCTCACGCTTTAACTTTGCCGTTTCCTAGAGGTAATTATTTCTTATTTATTATTTGTTTTTCTTTGCTTCATGAATTTTTCTCTTCACTCCTCTCTTTTCTTTTTCAAGTTTCTTTTCAAATTCTTTTGATTTCCGCCGATGACTTCCGTTCTTCTCCCACTATTCTCCTTTATTTCCCAAGACGAGGCCATGGAATATCTCCTGATGATTTGGAGGTATTCAAATCTAACCATGGTATCTCTTCCGCTGTCAACCTCTTGGGTTCTCCTCCTTAGTATGAGCCAGATATGCATGTATGGGCTTCTACGGATTATTTTAACCATTGCGGGTTATCTTTTCCAGTTCCCTAGTGTATATTTTTCTCTTAGGGAGCTTTGTGTTGCTTACGGTTAGCTTTATCCTTCTCTACTGTGCCAAGCGTTGATTATCTTTACCCTTGCGAATAAGAGGGGCAATGTGTTAAGTCCCCATTTGCTACTTCATGTTTGCCTTTCTACCTTGCACAATCTTCAAGGCGACACTTACCCTTGTTTCTGTACTTCCCGTCTAGACTAGATCACGGGCACTGCAGAGAGTGACGACAAGTGGAAGGAGAAAGGGTTTGAAGTCTACTGAACATAGACTTCGCCAGAATAGTAGACTTCACATGAAGTCTACTCAACATAGACTTCTTTTGAAGTCTACTATACCAAAAGAAGACTTCATTTGAACTTTACTACTTAATTATCTTTTTAAAAAATTAAAATAGTAATCACAACTATATGCTTATACTTTTGATTATAAAATCAAATAATATACTTGTATGTATGAAATATTAGAACTAAAATTTCTTTAAAAAATGGTCAACTAATATCAATAAAGATGAAACCACAAAGTTCATAGATAAATTATATCATGGTTTAGGGTTTAAGGTAATGAGATATAGTAATTATGTGAGATTATGTAAATTTTATATTTGAAATGTAGAAATAACATAAAAGAGTGAAATTGTGTCTATATTTACAAATTATAAGTCCACATTTCATATTGTAAAGAATTTAGGGTTTAGGGATTATAAAAGACTTAATGTGAAGTCTTATTGGTAAGTGAGATCAAAATAGTAGTTATTGTTATATATATTCATAATTTTTGTTCACAAAGACTAAAACAAATAAATATGAAGTATTAAAGAAAATTTAGTTTAACAAAGTCAAAGAAATTTTTTGTATACTCTTGGCATACAACTCATTAACAAATCATAGAATGATATAAGGATTGGGAATTTGAGTTAATATTTATGTGACAATTGTAAATTTTTGTATTATAAGTGTGAAATTGGAACAAATGAGGTACATTACTCATGTATTATACCAGTTTTAATAATGATGTATTATAATCATTTGATTTGTGGTTTAGGGTTAAGAGTTTAGGGTTTAGGGTTTACGGGTTAAAGTAGATGGTAAAAAGATCTATAGAAGTCTACTAATTTATGTAGACTTCTTAAAACTAAGTAAACTTCTTACGTAGACTTCTTACGAAGACTTCTTTTGAAGTCTAAAGTATTAGTAGACTTCTTTACAAGTCTATGGTCGATGTAGTAGACTTCAATAGAAGTCTACTTAAGTAAATTTGGAATTTGAAAGAAAAATTGGCTTGCGTAAACCAACTTTTACCAAGCAGTAAACCAGAATTTACCCTTGATATAAATGCGCGAAACAAGGGTAACTTGTGCAAACCCTAGCGTCGTTCATCTTTTCTTTCTAGATCTTTCACCTTTCTTCTCTGCCAGAAGTAGCGAGTCGCCGTCATTCTCATTGCCATCATTCTCATCGCCGGTGCCGAATCAACAGGTAGGTTTCTCATCTTCTTCTTCTTCTCTTCGACTTCTTCTTTTCTTCTTTTCTTCTTTCTCTTCTTTCTTCTTCTTCTTCTTCTCTTCGATCCTCTCTTCTCTTATCTTTGATTTTTGGATCCTTCATCTTTTCTCTTCTGTTTTTAGGGCTGATTCCAGTGGCGAATTTCACCGGCGGTGACGAAACTCTCTCACTGAATCTATCAAAGGTATTTACCCTCTCTTTTTCTTATTTCATGTCATTTTCTTCTTTTCTTCCTCCGCATCTGACTATTTCTGCCATTGATTTTGTAGATATAAAGAGTTTTTCTCTCACAACCGTGAAAATCGAAGCAGTCGTCGCCTCTCTGTTTCTAGATCTAAACAAGGTTCGTTTTTTGGCCGTGAAAATTGTTTTTCTCAAAAAAATTTTTAGATTTTTAGATTAACCCTTCAATCCTGACGATTTTTGTATCTTCTTTTGTGCATGTTTAGACTGGACACTCTTCTCTTCATCTTTTAGGTTTTTCCAAACCTCTAGACAATGTCGACGTTTTCCTCTCCATCATCAGCGCTGCTACAAGGTTGTATTTTTTGTTCTCTTAAAATTTTTGAATTAGATTTTTGAGATTTTCAACAGATTCTGGGATTTTTTGTAAAACAATTTTTTTATTGGTTTGAACTTTTTAATTGATTTTTATTTGTATTTTGGGAATATGAATTTTTAATTGTATTTTTAGTTGTTTTTATTTGTATTTTAGCATGAGCATATGAATTTTTTGTAACTTTTTTCTGAGATTTTGAGATTTTCCAACATATTTTTCATATGAATTGGTTTTGAATTATTTTTTTGTGATTGTTGAATATATTTTAGAAAAACTTAATATGGTATACATGTTCTTTGAATGTTAATGAGATTGTTGAATTGATTTTGGAAAAATCTTGTGAATTGCGTGAATGAGGTTCTTCTGTTAATGTAGTTAATGTTGTTCTGTTAATGAGATTGTTGATTGGTTTTGTAAAATAACCTTTTAATGAGATTGAGTGTAATTCTGTGAATTGGTTGATTTTGGAAAAATCTTGTTAATGAGATTGATGAATTGAGTGTAGTTCTGTAAATTGAGACTGTCAAATTTCTATGAATTGAGAAAGTTGAGTGTAGTTCTATGAATTTTATGCAGAAACCAGCTTATTGTATTTTTTTGAATTTATTGTGATTGTTGATTTGTCTTATGAATTGAGTGGAGTTCTGTGAATTGACTCAGATTTCTATGAATTGAATTTATTGAGCCAGTTGAGTGTAGTTTGTGACTCTTATTGTTGTCATTATTATGTTAATATACATTAATCTTGTTGCCACTCGCTATTTGCAGGTACTAAGCTTGATAGGCCACGATTTCCACGACGGCTTTTCAGTAAAGGTGCTGAACCTCAGCCAACGAAGAGCATCACATACTATAGTGGAGATACTAGGCTGCTTGATGCTTTGACAGAAGTTCTCATGGATGATGAGCAAGACCAGTTATATAAATCAAAGCTTGGTGTGTTGATTAAGTTTCATGAGATAGCGTTTTTGTGGGCTTCGAGACTAGTGCACCATATGCTCACATTCCAATTGTAGTGTAAGAAGATCTGTGAGATTTGGTAACTTACACAATTGGTTCAAATATGTCCATGTTGTTTGCATTTTGAGCAACTTTATTGCTTGGTAATTCGATTTGCCTTGTTGTGTCGCATCTAAAAAATTTCTAGCCAAGTCTGCCATCTAGATTTTTTCTTTTTTTCCAGGAAGAATATCTACGATCGGAAGAAGACATTCCTCTTGCTTCTCAACTCTGTTGTCACTTTTAGGGTATATATTGTGAGAATACGTTGCAGTCAAATATTCCTTCCTATAAGAAGGACATATAAGCGTAGTAACATGTATACCAGCTTGTAATGCAGCTGCAATAACGTGCGAACAAGGAATTTTCTCAATATGATATACACCGCATGCACATGTTCCATGCTCCAAATCAACTAAAAGGTTCCTCACATCCACTTTTGCATAAGACCTCCAGGTATCTATGCGTTCAACAACCATCTTATTTGCATACTTTCCACGTATGGCCAACAAATTTTCTACTCCTCGAGTATGACATGTTGGTAGATTAGATGCATCTTCCCTTCGTTTGTAGAACCACTTTCCTAGTTTCTTTCGAATGTACTCCAAAATGAAGGTTATGGGAAATTCTCTCGCTAACTTAAATGTGGCGTTGAGAGATTTCGCGATGTTGCTCGTCTGAATGTTGTATCTATCACCTCGAAAATTAGCACGTGACCACAACTTTGGATTTGCATCTACTAAATACTAAGCAAGGTTGGGGTTAATATTCATCAACTCGTCCATTGTCGATTAAAGTCAGCAAGAATGTACGCATATACCGCTGCTTTTACCAAATACAACACTTGTCTTCCTCTAAACTTGGTGACTATGTTACTCTAAAGGTGATAGTAACATATGCCTAGTGGAACCAAAGGAAACACTTTGCCGCACACATCTTTTATAGAAGGGTGACTGTCAGAAACTAGTACCAAAGGTAATTGATGTGAAAAATAACTACCTAATTTGGTAAAAAACTATTCCCATGAAGCATCATTCTCTGTGTCTACAATACTAAATGCCAATAGAAATATCTGGAAAATACCATCTTAAGCCGTTGCTACTAGCATAACTCCACCATATTTCCCAGTTAGATGACATCCATCAACCACAATCACTCCTCTAAGAAAATTAAACCTAGCTATCGATGCACCAAATGAAATAAATAGATATTAAAATCTATTCTGATCATTAAGTTCAAGCTTTGACACAATTCACAGATTCGCTTCCTTAATTAAATGCAAATAAGAAGGCAAACTACCATAACCATCTTCTGCTGTCCCATGGACCAATTGTCGGGCGTAAATCAATGATTGTACAAAGTAGTTTAACCCAACCTTATACCATACATATGCTTCATTGACTCTTTGATATGCCTTGGTGTGATTCCATCAATTGTTTCAAAACTATCTACACATAATTTACCAATGTGTTTTGGTGAATGTCGTCTATAGTTAGCATAACGGTCTCAAACTGAACATGTGTGAACATTCTTATAGATTGTAACCCAAAAAGTGTCCCTTGCTTCCCTCACAATCGCTCTAACCATCCACCTACACTGAGGAACACAACATTTTGCCACAAAAAGTTCTTTCGATGACTTTGATGCACGAAAGTTAAATTTCAGAAGTATACTTTTTACTCGCAAGGCTAATATTAACTCCTCTTTTCTAGCAAAACTCGGACCAACATATATGCCTTGGGATTGGGCATCTTCCTTAGCGTGATCCAAGTTCCCAAGATGCATTTGATCTAATGAGCTTGACGTTTGCATCACATAGCTTATGAGAGAATAGAATGCCAAGAGCATGACACTCAATGTACTTCAAGCAGTAAAACTGTAATCTCCACTTTGTTTGTTCTGAGGGAGTGTTGCTTTTACCCGTTCATGGGAGAACGGTGTGAGTGGATATTTGTATTTGTCAGCAGCTTGAGCCAATTCATGCAAAAGGTATGCAGTCAGCTCTCCAATTGGCATGATATGCACCTTCATGGTGGAGTCTTTGTAGAGACTAACATCTGAATCCCAAATAGTAATGTGTCTCCTCAGGATGTATATCTTCAAGGTAACCCAATGATTTTTCCCAATGTGCAACGGCGCATATATGTCATCGATCCCAACTCCCCAGGTCTTGTTGCTTTGAAAATATTCTGGCTGCTCTCCCGAGTAGTAATCTAGTGCACCAGCGCGCAGTCGTCTGCCTGTACTGTCAGGGTTCGGTGACAAATCTAAAAACTCTTGAAATTTTTGAGTCCACATCATACCTAAAACTGAATCAACAAAACAAAGGCGAGTGAACCTAAACCACTCTGGGTGTTGAGCATATCGCTTCCTCAGTAGACTTATCCCAGCGTCAATATGTTGCAATACAAAGTCAATGTGTTAACCATCGAGTATACGCAGAAGTCAACTAAATAATACTGTAATTGAAGTCTGCTAAAGAAGTATACTAAAGAAGTCTGCAACTGAAGTCTACTAATAAGTATGCAATTGAAGTCTGCTAACAAAGTCTCCAACAAAGTCTACAAAAGAAGTTTGGCAGAGAGAAATGATATTTACCGTATCGCCAGTCTGTTGGTTTTAGCATAATAGCTTACAACTGGTATGAAGTCTTAGGGTGCTCGCCCCCTTCGGTTTCTTTTTACATCTTAACCAATTAAAACATTAGTTGTGTAAGGGTAATTCCATTATTCATCATGTTATTCGAGAAAGCTTGGATGTGTTAACTTACGGTTGTCTATCAAGCCAGGAATTTAAGTTTTTTAATCTTTCATGGTCAACCTCCTCAAAAGGATCATTTCCACTACCTCTCTGTTTTTTTATGATTTGTTTCACTGTGTTGTTTCCTACGAATGGACTCAACTGTGAAGCAGCAAGCTTTTTCACCCTCTCAGTCTTCTCGCGTGCTAGTTCTTGCACAATTGATGTCTTTTTAACTTGTTTCACCTTTTGAAATAGATCACACAATGCATTGTCCACCAGGAAAACACTTCTTTCAGCCTCACCGTTGACACTCTCGCTATGAATAGGTTGATTATTCTGCAAATTTCATATTTAAACATAACATCACCACAATATTCTGAAATAGACCATACTATAATACAAAGTTCAAACCAGAACCAGTACAGATATCACATAACAATGTGTTCTGAAAACAAAGAGCAAATCAGAGAAAAACAGAGCAAATCAAAGCAAAACAAATCTACTTCTTTGATGCTCTAGTATTGGGTTTACGAGTGAATCTTTTGTGTTTGGGAGAAATGTCAGAACTAACCCCAACTGGCGGAGTTGTCTGGTTATCAGTCGGACCGACTGCTTTCTCAAATTCCTACTGAGAAGATTTCACCTGCTCCCTTGAAGCATCTTTCAATTCCGCAATAGCCTCTTCAATTGCTAATAGCCTGCCACCTAGGGAGCTTTAAACTGTCTAACATCGTCTATTCCCCACTACTAATCCTCCCTGACAACTTATCAACCATCTGTGCACAACATTGCTCCATAAATACTTTCAGTCTGTCAATAGACCTGGTATCAGGCAAAACCACATCAGAAGCTGAAGCGTGACTACACTTCTTTATTCCTGAAGTCTCCTCTTCCTCCTCCATGGTTCTTTTCGACTTAGCACTCTTCTTTTCCACATGCACACTCTCAGCTTTCCTGTGGGATTTTTTCTAGATCCATACCAAAGGCCTAAACTCACCATACATAGCCTTGATGATGTTGTCAGCCAATGGATCACCTTCATCATTGTCCCAACGTGGCCACATCTCATCATAATTTTTTTTAACAAAGTGGAGCACCTGTGTCTGCAAAAAAACAAAACAAGATAAGTATGTATTACCAACTTTAAGGCTATTTGATAATACATAAAAACGAAACAATAGAAGTCTGTATCATACCTGTTTTAGCATGTTTTCTTTAACATATTTTCGACCCTTACCATCCTTATACGCCAGCAAAAAGGGGAGTTGGCTTATGAGGAAGAGGATCACCAAAAGTGGCTGCAAATTTTGGAAGGGCATAATACACCCACACTTGAAGGATCTGGAGAAACCCTTCAATGTGATAGCCCTTTGACGTAGGTACTCTGTCTTTTACAGACTCAATCAGATTCTTCTGTGCAACTCTCCCCCAAGGATAATTCTGAAAACCCTCCAGATCCATGACCAACCGAGCAAGTTGAAGTCGTGTAGACTTATCAGATTTTCTACCTTCAATAAACGTTGCAAATATAGAAAGGTACCCTAACCTTAGGCGATCTTCACGTGACCATTCCCAACAGCGTCCACAAGCATCACACAGATCATCATAACTTGGTCCCAAATTCAGTTCCACTCCCAAAAATGCCCAAAACCGGCCCATATCCTCACTAACATCAACCACAGGCAAATATACATCCTCAATGTAATAGCAGATCAGCCCCGTGAGGAATTCAAACTCATTAAGTGAAAATCTTATTGGATTCACACCAATAAGACTCCATATTTCATACTTTTTTTTGCAATGCAGCTGAAAACAGAGTATATAGTGAACCAGCCTCGATGCCCAGCTAAAATCCAATTCATAAAACTTGATAAACACTCCCAGTTTTGAATTTCGAAGCTCAATCGATTTGTCATTCTCGACGGCTTCAGAGAGTGCCATGAGCAACCGAGTTCTCCCACTATAGTAGCCTACATTCTTTGTTGGGTATGGGTCTGAACCCTTCGTGAATAACCTTGGTGGAAATTCAGGCGAATCCATCTGCAAACACCAATGAGAAGTAAAGAAATTAGCAAAAACAGAAAACTGAGATTAAAGTCTGCAAACGATGTCTACTTTGGAAGTCTACTACAACAGAAAGAAGTCTAAGCAATAGAAAAGAAGTCTACTACGACAGAAAAGAAGCATACTATTACAAAAAGATGTCTACTTCTAGAGTAAAGAAGTCTACTACTACAATAAAGAAGTCTACTACTACAATAAAGAAGTCTACTATTACAGAAAAGAAGTTTACTATTACAAAAAGAAGTCTACTTCTACAATAAAAAGTCTACTATGACAGAAAAGAAGTCTACTCTTACAAAAAGAAGTATACTTCTATAGTAAAGAAGTCTACTACTACAATAGAGAAGTCTACTACTACAATAAAGAAGTCTAATGCAACAGAAAAGAAGTCTACTACGATAGAAAAGAAGTCTACTATTACAAAAAGAAGTCTACTTCTACAGCAAAGAAGTCTACTTCTACGGCAAAGAAGTCTACTTCTACAATAATGAAGTCTACTTCTAAAGAACGAAGTCGACTTCTAAAGAAACGAAGTCTACTTCTAAATAAACAAAGTCTACTTCTAAAGAAACGAAGTCTACTTCTAAAGAAACAAAGCGTACTTCTAAAGAAACGAAGTCTACTTCTAAAGAAAAGAAGTTTACTACAAAGATCAAGACAAATACCATAAAAACAAACTGTCAAATACCATGAAAATACTGTATTACCATAAAAATACCAAGAAAATACTGCAAGATTCTCAACAAATAGAGAATACAGAAAATACGGTAAATACCATAAAAATCTCAACAAATCGAGAAAAATACCATGAAAATACTGTAAAAATACTCTAAAATCCAGAATAAAACCATAAGCATTTCAACAAAAATCCAAAAAATACCATTAAAGTACAAAAAACAACCAGACAAATACCGTAAAAATACCGTTAAAATAACAACAAAATCAGATCCGGATCTATCATTTCCAGATCCAGATCTGTAAGATCCAGATACAGATCCATATCCTTCCAAATCGAGAATAATCATATCGAAAACAAAAGAGAAGAAGAGAAGAATAGAAGAGAAGAACATGCAAAAAATGAAAATCGTCAATGGACTCGCCGTAGAGAGAATCGTCAGCGTAACCTACGGAAAAAAAATAGTGAGGTGAGTTTCAGCGTCGAAGCCGCGAAGAAGAGGGAGAGCAGATACAAAGAGGGAGAATAGAGTAGATACAAAAAAGGGTTCATGTCCACAACCGCCACCAGAGGAGGAGACATTGGTAGAAGAAGATTAGGAGAAACCTAAAAAAATAAAAAAACCGTGAGAAAAAATACGAAGAGTCGCCGCCGTCGATGCAGATAGAAGAGAGAATCACCAGAGAGAAGGATGACGATGCCGGAGATGAGAGCCGCCGCTAGGGTTACAGATATGAGAGCCGCCGCTAGGGTCACAGAGATTAGAGCTGCGTTTGTAGGAGAGAAAGTTAAAACAACCCTTTGTCTTGTTCCTGTAAAAAAATAACTTATATAGTTAGGTTAAAATTCTTAACCAGTATCAAAATCAATTACCAGTTAAATTTGGTTTAATTTTGGTTTATATCAAATCATTTTATTAAAACTCGAATCTATTGGTTTTGATGAAATTAGCTTAATTTTGATATAATTAGCAATGTAAATTTCATAATTAATTTATAGATTTATAATTACATATACAAATTGATTAAACCTGAAACCTATTTGTATATAATTCGGTTAAGTAGCAGACTTCAATGTGAAGTCTACTCTAAATCCTATACCCTAAATCCTAAAACACAAATCGAACAAAATAAAAACTAATATCAAAGACTAAACATTCTTAATCCACTAAAACTTTAACTCAATTGTTTAATTTTACATTTCAAAAATCAAATTGCAAATCCACATGGATTAACAACATATCTTGTTGAAACCCTAAACCCTAAACTCATAGTTTGTATGTAAACTATGTGGTTTGATCTTTGGTCTCATTATTTCACCAAATTTTTATAGTATTTTAATTTTTATACTCCATACTTGTTTATCTTAAGGTTATGTAAATAAAATTTTAATCATATAATGATTATTTATATTTTTAATTTTTTAACTTAATATAATTAAAGAGTAGACTTCATATGAAGTCTGCAAAGCAGACTTCACATGAAGTCTACTCTAGTCCCTAAACCCTAAAACACAAATCAAACAAATCCCATTTAATATCTGAAGATCAAAATAAAACTAATATCAAAGATTAAATATCCTTAATTCACTCAAACTTTAACTCAATTGTTTAATTTTACATTTCAAAAATATCAAATTGCAAATCCACATGGGTTACCAACATATTTTGTTGAAACCCTAAACTTATAGTTTGTATGTGAACTATGTGGTTTGATCTTTGTTAATATTATTTCACCAAATTTTATGGTATTTTATTTTTTATAGTCCATAATTATTTATCTTAATGTTATGTAAACAAAATTTTAATTGTATATTGATTATTTTTATTTTTATTTTTTTAACTAAATATACTTAAGGAATACACTTTTGCAGACTTCGTTTGATGTCTGCTGTGAAAGTAGACTTCATTTGAAGTCTGCATTTTTAGTAGACTTCCAGAGAAGTCTACTTTTTACCCAAAAGGGTATATACATAATTGCGTTTCCAGTTTTTTTGTTTGGTCATAAGGGCAAAATAAAAAATTCAATATCATGATGGGTTAGTTTTGTAATAGAATTCAAAAAAGGTTAGTTTTTATATTTGAAATCAAATTTTAAGTTATTTTTGCAAATCTCCCTAAAAACTATCAAAGTGATCATAATTTGCAAAAAATTAATCCAAATAAAAATATGCAAAAAAAGCCCTATTTGCAAAAAAACTACAAATATATAATGTCAATTAATATTACAAAGTCTAAAAGTTTGTGGAAATTAATACTATAGTATCTAAAATAATGCAATATATCATTGCTTACAACATACATTATATTACTAACTATTAATAAAAAATTCCTATTTAATTCTTATATTTATTTTGTTTCTTTCTTATTGCTATAAGTTTTTTTTGCGAAAACAAATTGCACATTAATGAGAATAAAATCACTTTTTTATCAATTAGTTTAGTGGCTTACATATAATAATTAATACTTCAGGTAGGGCGTTTCTTCGATCCTTGGTGCCTAAGAATTTATAAAAAAAGCACTACGGCCCTACTCCCTGATAATAAAAGCACATTAAAATTAAAATTTTATTACTATTTAAAATATAATGTGTTATTATTTCCATTAATAGTTTTAACAAAATACATTGTTAGGCAAAAAAACAAAAAGGAGTTAAGATTTAAACAGCAAAAAGTTTCATTAACCGTTACTAATATAACTAGGTCTAGACATAATACCTAAAACCAGAAATCCAAACCGGAGCTACTGGCCAAAATAAAGGGTATCTACTAGGTTTGAACATTTGGGTTTGGGTCGGTTCTTTTTGGAATTTTGATTTTACTAGTTTAAGACTCATTTGGATATTTTTATTTTTTGAAGGGTTTAGTGTTTGTGTAGATTGTGTTCTGATTTGGGGTGTTTTTTATCCAAATTTTATTAAAATTTAAATTAATAAAGATTTAATAGAAAAAATCTCAAAAACCAAAATTAAGAAATGTGCCTAACATTGTTCGTCTTCAACCTCTATCTACCACAGTCCTTGCTTCTTCTTCCTATAGTTTATGTTGTTCAAGTCGTTCTGTGAGCAAACGCGTAAGGTGCTAACTATGTCAAAAGAGATTGATATTATTTTCGAATAGATGTCGATTAAAGAGGAGAAGCCATTTAAGATTTGATCTGTACCTAAGTTTGGTGCATCGGAACGTAACGGCTATAGCCTTATGGGAAAACTTCTAAATCTCGAGTGTCAAAAAATGTCAAGTGTCATCCATGACATGTCGAGAATGTGGTGTACACAAGAATGGTGTCGTGGATTTGCTATGTCTAATGATAGATTTCAATTCATATCCAATCATGAGTGTGATATTCTTACCGTCCTCAATGCGGGTGCCTGGTCGTATAACGAGTGGAATATAGTCTTGGAAAGGTGGGAGGAGAAACCTTCTAAAGACTATCTTCTCGGAAATCGTTGGTGTTAATGGTAGAGTGCTTGAACTCGCATTCGATTCTCTTAAACCACAAAGTAAGAGGTACATCAGAGCCAAGGTGTTGTTTGATGTCAGTAAACCGCTGAGGAATGCCATGAAATTTGAGTTCTCTTTTGGTGAACTTGTAAACATAGGGATTAAGTTTGAGTCTTCAGAAACGTTGTTTCCTTTCTCATAGACTCACCCATGATAAGGCTCGTTGCCTATTCATTAACCAAAACCGGCATCCGGATGCTACGGTGGTTCAAAGTGAGTATTTTTGTTGTTACATCGCCATCTTCATTCTGACTCTCTATGAGAAAATCACAGTTCATAGGATTGTAATCCACTTCCTGAGAAACATTAAACAATTTTCTGTTGTCTCCGCCTCCATATGCTGAAGAATCAAAGATTAAAATTTGTATGAAGAATGATTTAATAAAGAATA
>OVBA01006966.1:0-15763 GCA_900406435.1 Lepidium aucheri
AAATTCCTTAAATAATTCTTAATAATATCTTTATTTACATAATATTACCATTTTTTTTAGTTTATATATAAAAAGATATTTTAACTTATATCTCTATTATAATAAAATTGTAACAATAAGATTTTTAGTATTTTGTAATAAAATAATAGAGATTTTAAATTTTAGATTTTTTTGATTGGTCGATTTATCTTAACTAATTAATTTGTCTGAGTAACATTTGTTTAGATAATTTGTCACATGATTTGGTCTTATCTTTATCTCTTTAAATGAATACGAGTTTAAAACTATATATATATATATTTATATTAGTATATAATTAATAAATTACTTATGATNCGTGTTCTATTGATAATGTATAATACATCAAAATTAAACATATATCTTAAAACCTGAATAAATACGGGTTCAAAACCCTAAATAAATACGAGTCTAAAAATTAAGTTATAAACGAGTCTAAAACATAAATGAACATGAGCCAAAATGTAAATGACACGAGTCCAAAAATTTATATGTAAAATTGTAATGCATCAAAACTTAAGTAAACAGAAACAAAAAATATATGTCGTNTATATGTCGTGTACAACAAACATCGGTGTTCACTATAAATTTATTTTTAATATATCATATATATATATATATAATTAAGTAATTAATAAATTTACACATACAAATCAAACCATAAGTAAATAAGTAAAACAAACAAATATTACATAATCCGTGCATAGCACGGGACATCATCTAGTTAATTTAATCCAGATAATAATAATTAATTAATTAGTTATAGAATTTTAACAGAATATAATTGTGTGACAAATATTATGTGATAATATTTCTTAGTAACAATCTAACCTAATCCAAAACAGGGAATATAATGCTTTTATTATATAAGAAATTTCGCCGTGATCAGATTTTGTATTATCAAATTGGGCTTAAGTTCTCTTTTGGGTGAACATCAAATTAAAATCATACATAAAAAATTGAAAAGTCTCCGATGGCGTTGGATGGATGCCGTTTGGAATACGAAATGCAAAAGTTGACAGCAGTTGTAAAGTAACAAAAGTTTAATAAATCTAATTATTCACAAAAGATGAAATAATGGAACTAACATTTTCCGACTATGAAATACTAATCACTATAACACAAATGGTTTTATGGAACTTCACCTGCATATTGCATTTGACAACATCGAGTGGCGTAATCGCCGTATGAGTGATGCCACAGCTAAGCATCCCAGCGACCGTACACGCCGCGAAATACGCCGGCGAGTACACTTCTACTTTCTCGGTCGGCGACGCAATCTTGAAACTGGAACCGTTCGATGAGACAGAAGAAGCAGGTGAAATCAACGACCGTAGATTAAACTGAGACATGGTCGTAGTCTGAAACAGACGACGATGATCAGAAGAATAGAGGAGGCTCGGGATCATCGACCTGCTTGAGTCGCTGGACCCAGACATTTCTGAAAACTGAGGACCAAGAGAAAGATTGTTTCTGTTGGTTTTGTCTTTTCTTGGAAGGCGAGAATATCTCAGGTTATAGAATTTAGTTTGCTTTAACGGTTTTTATAGGTGCGTGAGTTTCGTTATGTAATGTCAAATTTTACCCCTTCAATATTTGCATCTTTTACCATTGACTTGACGTTGAACAGTCAAAGACTGCTTTGTCACGACTCTTTACGCGTCAACGAAGATTTGCATACCAACTCAGTCATAGAAATACTATATAAAGCTTTATTGATTGTGTCAGGAACTGATAATTGGCTCATCTCTCAACTTTTGAAATTCTCCACCCAATGAAAGAAAAGAGATTGAATCAATATGCAATCCGGCGCCTGCAGTTCCCAAACTTCTG
Source organism: Lepidium aucheri (assembly GCA_900406435.1). NCBI lineage: Eukaryota > Viridiplantae > Streptophyta > Magnoliopsida > Brassicales > Brassicaceae > Lepidium > Lepidium aucheri. The sequence continues at coordinate 1,852 of OVBA01006966.1, forward strand.
TACGTATTATGTATTGAAACATTAGATGGTCGAAATGCACAGAAAGGCCCACTACTGCACATAACTGGCAAGTACCGTTTATCTTCATTTTCCTAATGTTTAAAAGCATTTGTCAGTACAAAAAGAGTATTGCGCACAACCCACCAAAAGTGTTTATATAAATTACTATGGTATATGTATAAGCTTTCTTGTTTCGTATGTTTATACACTAAATGTTTGTAACAGATAAAGAGTAGAATGTTATGGTCATGCAGATTTCACAAATAATGGGGAGAGTAATAGTTAGCATGAGATTGGGAAACACTCTAAATGACACCAAAGTTAATAAAAAAAAAAAAAAGAAAAAAAAACGAGGGAGTCGAGTTTCAAAGGGGACCATTTGAATTCTTTTCCACTTGTATCAGCAATACATAAACCAATTTCTATACTATTTCCATATAAATTAGATATCTAGTTCGTCGTTTTACAGATCAATCTCCCATCCTTACTACTACTTGAATACTTATCCGAACATGGCTAGAATCTTTGTTTGCTAGCAACTTAAGGAAAATTTATAGATATGGGCTAAAAATACTCTGCTTTGTTTATGAGGTAACTAACGATTATAGATTATAGAAGAAATACCATATACCCAAGTAATACTACTATGATTCAAAATACAACATCTACTAGTATTTAATGGTTACGCAGATTAAGTTGAAAGATTTTTTGTTTAGTCTTCTCTTTATTTTACTTGCCTTTGAATTCACAATTAATAAAGGTATACAAAAATGATATAAACAAAAATATATCGGCACTTGACTATTGGGTCCGAGGGCCAGGTGGGCAGGTCAATTTCTTCTCTCGCGAGGCTCGCTGTGTGTTCTTCCCCGAGGAACGATGTCGTTTTGACGTCTCTATTATTTCTCAATACTTTCCTCCAAATCTCACCGAATGTTCTCTTTCCTTCCGTTTCTTCTTTCTTTTTCTCGAGAAAATCCAGCTTTTACCCGAGAAAATTCATTTTCTTTGGTTCACCTTCTTTTTACTTACTTAATCATAGCGATTTAATTCGGCTGACTAGAAACGAACTCATGGATCGGAGGAGGGCGGGTAGCCCGGTTTATGGTCGTCAGTGGAGCGAATCATCTAACAGTACGGATGCGACGTCTCCGGCGATGTCTCCTGCTCACCGGAAGCAGCTCGGGGGTGCTGGAGGTTTTTCTACAGTCAAGCGGACGCAGAACGTAGCTGCCAAAGCGGCGGCACAACGATTGGCTCAGGTCATGGCTTTACAGAACAAAGACAACGCAGATGAAGATGATGATGATGAAGATGAAGATCTAAGTCTCAGATTCGCATCTCCTTCTCTGAAGCCTGCTCGTCATGCACCTTCTTCCCTTTCCTCCACTGGAAGCAATAGCAGCAATGGAAACAGTAATCATCCGGCGGTTTCCTTTGCTTCCAGAACTAGATCTCCGTCCCCTGCGGTGAATTCTGTATTCCAGCTTCTAGAATTACCTTACATCAACTTGATTTGATTGTTTTTTGTGTTGTTATTCCTTTCTTGGCTTGATTGTATCTGTGGTGAATTTGGTTCTTTAGGGCTAACTAGTCTTATTCTTCTTTTTATCCTCTGATTAGTTAGGCAGGAACTTCGCCGAGCAAGTTCCTTCAGTGCGTTCAGCTTCGGCCGGACGGCCGTCAATGTCTGCGAGATCCACGACTCCGACTCCTAATCTAAAGCCTCCAAGCAGGGTATCGGTGAAAGCTCCGGTTTCTATTCCGCCACTTGATCCTCCGACTAGGAGCAGAGATAAAAGGTAGGAATGTTCTTGCTATTTCGTATTGAAGTTCCTTACAACTTTGCTTCTTATTATAGTTCTCAAATATTGGTAGTCAAGGGAACATGAGGGTTAGTGGAATATGTCAAAACCAGTTTAATTAGTCTGTGAAATTGGTGTATAATAAAAAAATTTCATTGACCATCTTTTTCTTCTTTCTCAAAACCTAATAACAAAGCGTGCTATAAAGGTTAGTAGAGATACTGAAAGCCGTTAATTTTGGTGTTGCTTGCGTTTGATTTCGAACATATTATGTTCCTAGGTTTTTTGCTGATGTACCATCAGTAAACTCAAAAGATAAGGGTGATCAGCGGGAAGCTTCAGCTCTACGTGATGAAGTATGTGATAGTTTCTTATTAACTTGTAATTGCATATTGGAAATTTTACTCAAATTAGAATTTGTATATGAGTCAGAAGATTTGACTTGAGGTTGATTTATTTTTAACTGCAGCTGGATATGTTACAAGAGGAGAATGAGAATGTACTAGAAAAGGTTGATCTCAGCGATTGAATTTTATATTATGTAATAATACTTTTCACTCCTGCTGTGCTTATCAATTATTCTTGATTACAGCTTCGTCGCGCAGAAGAAAAAAGATTGGAAGCAGAAGCTAGGGCAAAGGAGCTTGAGAAACAGGTTTTTCGATTGTCTTGAGTATTCCATTCTTCTTTCTGAAATTATGTCTTAAAGTTCTGTGCAAAAAATACTCTACTTATTTAATCTCTTTGTATGTCTTGTTGTAATCCTTTTAAAGAAGCATCTCACCTCGTTGTTTCTCTGCATTGTTAGATTTGTTTTAAGGAGAAAATGTAAATTTGAACCATTCTGTCTAAGCTCAAGCAGATCTAGTGATCTTCTTGTATATATAAATCACATACATCTAGGTATTGGCATCTGTATAAGGTTTTGATTTGTTTTTATTTTTGGCTCCAAAAGGTTGCATCTCTTGGAGAAGGAGTGTCTCTGGAGGCGAAATTGTTAAGCAGGTGGGAGCCTGTACCTTCTTTAGCTTCTCTTTGTTGTTCTTTTTTTTTCCAGAAAATTGGATGGCAGATTTGTTCGCTCATGTTAAATTGTGTCTCTCTATAGGAAGGAAGCAGCATTGCGTCAAAGAGAGGTTAGTTTTGAACAGGAGTATATTACCTTCATTTCATTTTCTGTTCGGATATAATCTTTTTTTGTTGAGTTTCTTTCTCCACCATTTTGATCCCATAATCAGGTCTTAGATGTACACTTTTACGTCAAACAAACAATTTAAGCTGTGCAGAAAATTTGTACCAATTACAGGCTGCGCTGAATGCTGCTAAACAGAAGAAGAGTGGGAAGGATGAAGAAATTGTTTCCCTACGTTCAGAACTTGAGGTAAGGTACACTGATGTACTGATTTCCATGAGATGTTCCACTTCTGTTTGCATGATGATTCCATGTCTATGTTTCTTTCTTCTGCGATGTTCAGAACTTGAAAGAAGAGGCTACAACTGCTGCAGAACAGCTTCAGGAAGCAGAATCTGAAGCAAAATCTCTTCGCACAATGACTCAAAGGATGATTTTGACACAGGACGAAATGGTTTGTTAATAAAGCTTTGTCTTTATCAATTAAACATTATTAGTGTCTGAATTTCTTTTATTAAATTATCTAGGAAGAAGTAGTCCTGAAGAGATGCTGGCTTGCCCGGTATTGGGGTCTGGCTGTGGAATATGGTAGGTGTTTCATCATTCCTAACAAAAGAGTTCTGATTCTAAATATTCTCATGATACAACTTTCAAGGCACATACTTGTGGCATTTTAGTTTGAACCATTCTGTCTAGCTCAAGCAGATTTATGATCAACTTCATAGATATTTGAGTTTTCCTGTGGTGCTCTTCTGTAGGCATCTGTGCGGATATAGCATCATCAAGGCATGAACACTGGTCAAAGTTGGCTCCACTTCCATTTGAGCTCGTCACCTCTGCAGCACAGAAAGCCAAGGACTTATCTTGGGATAAAGGCTTGTCTTATACCTGCTCTAATTCAGTTTAAGTTCTAATTGCTTATTGTTGTTTGCAGAACTTTTTATTTACCAGCATGTGATATAAAGCAGGTGGGAATGATCGGAGTAAAGCTGCTAGAGATTTGAGTGATCTAACTGGAGAAGGAAATATTGAAAGTATGCTTTCAGTTGAGATGGGTTTGAGAGAGCTAGCATCATTAAAGGTGTCCACAATTATTTATTAGTTACCTATAACTGTTGTCACCTAGTATAGTTCTCCAAGGACAACGTTTTTAAATCTTCTCTTTTGAAAATTCAGGTTGAGGATGCTGTTGTGCTTGCATTCGCTCAGCAGAGAAAACCGAGTTTCCTTCGTCACACTGTTTCTGGTATGTATGTATGTCTTTGCGAACTATAACACTAGCTAACACGCAATGACAAATACATGCTTTTTATTTTTTGTAGCTTTCACTCAGTAAAATGTCTAAAAGCTAGAAGAGCATTCTGTTTTTTTAGGACATTTAAAACTTATAAGCTCTTTTTTTTTTTTTTTTTTTGCACTGATAANGACACTGATAAGCTCTTTTTAGAATGCATCACTAATAACAAAATTTGAAATTTTTTGTTCTCTTTATCTTACAGACTCCAAAGGTCACGGAGAATCCAGATTTATAGATGTATATGGTAAGGGAAAAAGTGTCTCTTATCATAGCGGAGGTCTTTTCGTGATGTTTATTTTTGCTGTTTTTCACCCTTAAGTAGAATTTCTTGGGTAAGTTAGAGATAGAACCATCGATGCCACCTAATTCTCATTACAATGTTCTATTGTTATGGTAAATACAGAACTGGGTGAAGCGGAACAAGAAGACGTTGCCTTTAAGCAGGTACTTTAAACACTTGCGCTCTTCATAATGTAATACACTGTCAAGCTAAAAGGCTAAATTTTTACTTGACTTCGAGACGAGTATGCACTATCCAAAAATAATATCCGACGAAATGTAACCAGCATAGAAACATCAGTTTGAACGCGTTTTGATCTACATGCCTGGACCTTAGTGGAACATTTGAGTCCAAACAATATATATCAAGATGACGGTTTAAATTAAGATATTGTCTTGATTCATACAAACACATAATGCAGGCATGGCTTATGTACTTCTGGGGCAGAGCTAAGTTACACGGTGTGGAAGAAGACATTGCAGAGGAACGTGTCCAGTTGTGGATCAGCCGTAGCAGCGGAAAATCTCCGCCAACATCTCATGATGCCTTGGATGGTAAAATCAGACTTGGCCATTTCCTTTCAATTTCTGATTATGTTTTCCTAAAAGCTGTAGCGAGGAGGTAAGATTCAATAGTGATGATAGACTGAAGTTTCTTCTCATTATGCTCGTCTTCAGTGGAAAGAGGTTTGGTAGAGCTAAGGAAACTGGGGATAGAGCAACAATTGTGGGAAGCTTCACGTAGAGAAATCGATCAAATTCCGTCGCCTACTTCCTCGAATCACGATCTGGATGTTGATTCATAGTAAAGCCTCTTCATCTTTTATAATTTGTTGTTTTTCTTCTTCTCTTTGATAAAAGAAATTTTCCTTTTGTATATTTCTTCTTTGCATGTAAGTTTCTTTCGATGAATCTGTGCGAGGCCTTTGTTTCCTTCTTTTTCATACTTGAGTGTATAAGCTGTTGTATTCTCATTCTCGCTATTAAGTCCTAACAAGTTTTAAATGAAAGAAAATTTTCACTGTAAAAAGAATATTATGCTTCTGCAGATTGAGATTTGACACTCATAACTCGATACACCTCAAATAAAATCTTGTTCATTTTTTCTTGGGGCCAGTTACCGACTGTTCCCTAGAAATGAATATCCAGAAACAATTAAAATACAAAATCGAATCAAATGGGACTCAATTCAATAACTTAGCAAAAAAGGCAAAAAACAAAAAACTCTAGAAGCCTTTATTTCTTCTACAACACTGGAATTGGATCTTCTTCCATGGATTCTTCAGCAACAAAACCACCAGCACGTCCACTATTACCATTCAACACAACCACACTTCCATCAGCATCAACATCAACAATCACGGAGTCTCCTTCTTTAATGTCTCTTGAAAGCATCTTCTCTGCCATACTATCCTCCAAAAGCCTCATAATCGCTCGTCTAAGCGGCCTCGCACCATAACTCGGGTCGAATCCTTCATCCACCACTCTGTCTTTGAACCTCTCAGTAACCTGGAGCTCAATCTCTTTGTCTGCAAGCCTCGACACCACTTCTTTAAGCATAATATCAGCAATCTCCTTGACTTCCAGCTTCGTCAACTGTCTGAAAACAATCATCTCATCTAACCTGTTCAAGAACTCCGGTCTGAAATATTGTTTTAGTTCTTCAGTCACTAAGCTCTTGATTCTGTTGTAGCTGCTGTCTTTCTCGTCGTGGTCGAGATCAAAACCAATTCTTCTACCACCTTTTTCAATCACGCTGCTTCCTACATTTGAAGTCATGATCAGAAGTGTGTTCTTGAAATCGACAGTTCTTCCTTTGCTGTCGGTTAGTCTCCCATCTTCTAGGATCTGAAGCATCATGTTAAAAACATCGGGATGGGCTTTTTCGATTTCGTCAAAGAGAACTAGTGTGTAGGGCCTGCGTCGAACAGCCTCGGTGAGCTGACCTCCTTCTGTGTATCCTACGTAACCAGGGGGTGAACCGATAAGTTTTGAAACCGTGTGTCGTTCCATGAACTCACTCATGTCAAGACGGATCATTGCTTCTTCTGAACCGAAGTAGTAAGCAGCCAAGGCCTTGGCGAGCTCTGATTTCCCCACACCGGTTGGGCCAGAGAAGATGAAACTGGCAATGGGACGGTTTGGGTTCTTGAGTCCAACACGAGCACGTCGGATAGCCCGGCTGATGGCTTTGACAGCTTCGTCTTGGCCAATGACTCTTGTGTGAAGGGTCTGCTCCATTTTGAGAAGGCGGCTAGATTCATCAGACGAAACTTTCTCCACTGGAATTCCAGTCCAGGTGGCAACAATGTGTTGAATGTCGGATTCTGTGACAGTAGGTCCTCCTTCCTCAGCTTCAGTCTCCGCTTTACTCACTTCTTTGCCTTTAGCTAAAACAGCGGCTATCTCAGCCCTGAGCTCTATTTCACGGTCACGATGAGAACCAGCCTGTCGAATGAAGAACTCAGAAAACTACATATGTACTAATCTGGGCGTACAGACAGTTAAAAAAAAACTCATGTCAATACCTTTTCGAAGTCTTGGCCTCGCACAGCTTCATTCTTCTCCTTAGTGATCTGCCTGAGTTGCTTTTCAAGCTCTCTAGCTTCTTCCGGAACCTATACAACAAAAAATTTCATTCCGAATTAGCTCAAATAATGTGAAAACAGAATTTTCTTGATACTGCGCTAAACAAATATATACAAACCTGAGCATGGCGTAGCCGAACCCGAGAACCAGCTTCATCAATCAAGTCAATTGCTTTGTCAGGAAGAAATCGATCGCTGTTCATTCGTGAGAAAAAATTCTGTTGAGATAATGCTGCAACTGGCTTAAAGACAGTGCCAAAATGTTCTGTGCAGGTGAAAGACTGAAATGAAAAAAAAAAAACCTGATGTACTGATGTGACAATTGCGCAGCAGCAACCAGGGCATCATCAGTGTACCGAAGCTTGTGGTGGATCTCATATCGCTCACGCAGACCGTGCAAGATTTGTATAGCTTCCTCTACAGTTGGTTCAGGTACCTTCACAGGCTGGAAACGTCTCTCCAATGCAGGATCTTTCTCAATGTGCTTCCTGTACTCATCTAATGTTGTTGCACCAATACACTACAACCATGAAAACAAAATAAAACATTTCACACGGACTTGAGTTTCCAGATCTAATAGTTGACATATGACATTACTAGACCAATTAAAAAATGATATTTACCTGCAATTCACCTCTTGCAAGAGCTGGCTTTAAGATGTTAGCAGCATCGATGGCACCTTCAGCGGCTCCAGCACCAATCAGCGTGTGCACTTCATCAATAAACAAAATTATGTCATCACTTTGCCTGATTTCCTCCATAAGCTTCTTCAGTCTTTCCTCAAATTCTCCACGGTATTTCGTTCCAGCCACTAAAAGACCCATATCAAGGGTTATAACCTGAAATAAAATGTAAAGGTAAATACATATCTAAATATATATTCCCACTTTTCAGCATCTTAAATGCATTATCGACAATCCAATGAGAGAAGAATATTTTACCGTCTTCCCCTCAATTGTTTCAGGAACATCACCACTAGCAATTCGCTGTGCAAGTCCTTCAGCTATTGCTGTCTTGCCAACTCCAGGTTCTCCAATAAGACAAGGGTTGTTCTTGGTTCTTCGAGCCAAGATCTGGACCACTCGTTCGATCTGTGGCTGCCTTCCAACAACCGGGTCCAGTTTACCCTGCAACAGAAAGTGAAAAAACCACATTTCAGCAGAAACCTTCAAGCATCAACACGACACTTCCTTCAAAATGAGTTAGCACTTTTATTACCTCCTCTGCTAATTGAGTTAAGTTAGTCCCATACTCTTCTAGCGTTGGCATTTTGCTGTTTCCACTGCTTCCTCCACCAACGCTTGCTGTGACTTCATTGTTTTCCCCGACCATACGTATAACCTGAAAGGTCATACTTTATGTTATCAAGAAATTGTTTACTAAGACACAACAAACTGATAAAATCCAGAATTGGTGCACTTACCTGTGTCCGGATATTACTAGGATCTGCACCCAAATTCTCCAAGACACGAGCTGCCACACCTTCCCCTTCACGAAGAAGACCAAGCAAAAGATGCTCTGAACCAATGTAGTTATGCCCTAGAATTCAAAAAATAAAGAGTTCCCAGTAAGGACCAGTTATTTTCTTAGGTCAAGAGAGTTTATGTATTGCACAAGAGATAACAAGCTCCACATCTAAATATTAATAAATCGCAACAGATCCTAACCAAGTTGTCGAGCTTCTTCTAGTGATAACTCCAAGACACGCTTTGCACGAGGAGTAAATGGGATCTCCACTGCCACAAATCCACTGCCTCTTCCAATGATCTTTTCAACCTCTACACGAGAATCTTTAAGATTAATCCCCATGGATTTAAGAACCTTTGCAGCGATTCCGGTCCCTTCTCCAATTAGACCCAACAGTATCTGCTCAGTCCCAACAAAGTTATGACCAAGTCTCCGAGCCTCCTCTTGAGCCAGCATTATGACCTTAATTGCTTTCTCGGTAAACCGTTCAAACATGGCTTTTGTTACACATCGGCTAGCTCTTCCTTTCCGGGATGAGATAGAATGGTTAACCTTAGAAAGAAAATCTTGACTAGGCCTTGCCATAAGATCCAATGCATTGGAAGACCTTAACCCTGAGAAGCTCTGTATTCTCAAAGTAGGTGCTTGTAAACCGTACATCATCTTCACACACCGTCTTGACTTTCTGCACTCTTCGGACTGCATATGCCTTCCAGGAGCCAGTGAAGGAGATGTAAAATGAGCTACTAACCTTGCCATAATTCGAGCTGGAGGCTGCAATGGATAATGGTAAAACATAGTCTTATCACTATATCGGCTTAAACCACAATACAAGAAGCACACAAAAATAAAGTTTGGGATTCTATTTCAGTGCAAAGATGATTAGAAAACACAAACATCATACAAAGACAAAGCTACAAGCAATGGAAAGTTGTGTGCACAGACAACCCCCAAAGTGTAACAATTGCTTAAACAGAAAACAGAAAGCGAGCCAAATTGGATAGTGAGCAGAATAATGAGTAAGTTGGATAAGCTTAGACTTTTTGTTTCACTAAATCCAGTACTTTGAGCCTATGGCTCATTATCGAGAGCAACATTAAATCAAAAGTGATATAACTTTGCATAAACAGAAATAACTGAGGCACTTAGATAAGCTATTTTCACCAACAAAAAGCAAAACGGTGTCACGAAGCTTGAACTTTATTTCTTATCTCCAAATCATTTTTAATGAGAAGCAACCATAACGATAAGGCTCTTTCAGTACGAAAGAAATAAAGCAACCAAACAAGCAATCATTTTTAACAAATCGATACGCGAATTCACAACCCTAATTGAAAAGTAAGCACTTTTTTCCTTTTTGAAAATCAAGTACCCAGATTCCTATAACTCAAACAATGAAACTATCAAAAGAAACGAAACCAAAAGACATGATAACAGAAAACATCCACCTTAAAAGCTCACACAACAGAGAAACAGAAACGAAAAGCTTCTTCTATGAAACACAAAACCATTAAGGAAATAGACAGAGAGAGACAGGGAGAGTGTAGCAAAGAAAAGGGTTTTGTACCGTCTACGCCTTTGGATGGAGAAGTGCGAGAAAGGGAGAGACTCTTTTTAATGGTCGGCCCGACTGGGGAAAGAGATAGGAAGCGAATAAGAAAACAAACAGATTTCTCTCTTTTATCTCTCTGCTCGCATCGCCGCCCTTTTGAAACACTCACCTAACAAAGTTACATATCAGCCATTAGATTATATCCAGTGATTTATTTACACCGTCGGATTTAACTACTTTTCTTGTAAGTCAACCTCAATGAGAGAATCTCATCCATATAATATCTTATTATATAAATAAGAATTTCTCAAACTTAACAATAAACAGATTCTTTCAGATCCAATGATCCAATATTTTTGTAGATTTATTTATCTTTTAAAAACTAAATAAAATATATCTTTAAATAGATTTCTTCAATATTTAGATAATCCTAATAAAAAAAATTTTCTAACATAAAACAAATCTTAATCTAAAAAGAAATCGAGAATATCAATTGTTAAAAAATTAATTTTAACAAAAAGTAATTTTCATTACTAATCGTATTATATAAAAAAATATTATATTTAAAACTTATTTTTATAAAACAAAGTATTATTATTATTATCTTATTATATAAAGAAGGGTTTCTCAAAATTATTAATTAAAAGGATTCTTCTATGTGCCAAATCTAACAATCATAAAAAATTTGGTGATATATTTAAAACAATAAAAAAATAATTGTAACGGTATCACAAAATATTTATATCTATTTAAAATCCTATTATATGAAAGAACCAAATTCTAACATAAAAAAAAATAGTAAATAACTAACTATATCATAATTTTAAAATAATACTAATGTTGTTAATATTCTAATAGAAAAATTAAATTTATTAAAATAATTATAAATATTATATCTATTTATAATAATTATAAAGTAAATATTATATATATATATACCTAATTATCTATATACATTAATCCATCGATATTACAAAGATCTTACTTATAAAATAAATATTATATATAGATAATTATCTATATAGAGATTATTCAACATCGAATATCATATTATATTGGTAACAAAGCTATATTGGTAAGATAATTATCAAGTAAGATTGGTAACATGTTAAATATAAAATAACTATCGATATTGGTTTTTAATAAGATACAATTATCGACTTAATTTAGTTTTTTATATATATTTGATCTCAATCCTAATAAAAATATGATCATAAATTTCTAATTTTAACAGAAGATAATTAGTTAAATATATCCTAGATAAATATGTGTATATAAGACCTCATTATTAATTTAAAAGAAAATTGTGAATATTAATATCTATATGTACATAAACATATAGACAATTTTTTTAACTCTCTTCAACTTTTCTAGTTTTCTTCAACTTAATTATTTCTCTTTTGTTTACATCCAACGCAATAGGCAAATAAAAAAAAGGTAAACATTTAAAATTAAATGTATTATTATTTTGTTTTACAAATATTTATATAATATTTTATCAATATTTATATACATATATATATATATATATTTTATAAATGAAAATCTCACCATTTCAGTTACTTAATGTTTATAGGTTAAATAACAATAAACCCAAAAACTAAAAACAGCACAAGTTATTTACATTAATCAGCAAAAAAAGTTTGTATCGTCGTATGGTGTACGACTTTTAAGAAAGTGGGAAGCAAGAATTTTAAATGAAAACAATAAGTTTATATGAATAAATTTTGTCTTACTTGATAAAAAAAATGAATTTTAATATGTTTTTTTCTTATTCGACAACATTTTTATTATCTAATTAAAAATTAAATCTTCCTACAACATGAGAATGCTATTCAAGGCTTTATGCATCATTTTCTTATGGAAAAGTTTAGAAATGTACTATATAAAAAATATTTATCGAAATTTATTATTTTAGTATGCAAGATTGCAATAAAAATTACAAAGTTAGAAAATATTGAAACAACTCAAGAAAATCATTATAGACCCAAAAAGATCTAGAAGGTGTTTGACACAAAAGTCGGCCAAACGAGGTATGGATCTTATTATAGGATTATATGGTTTAAAATATTTTACTATAGTAATTATTCATAATATTATAAATATATTAAATATAATTTTAAAAAATACGTGCATCGCACGGGTCCATATCTAGTTATAAATATACTAAAAAGAAAAAAATTTATGAATAGGAATATAGAATGTAAAAGCTTGTCCTACCCATGAGTAAATATTTCATGGTAGCCTTTTTTAATATAAATTTTGTAAATAAGCTTCCTTGGCAAACCTTCTGAGATCTCTCGGTGAGGTACAACTATAAAAAGAGGATAAAGTGATTTAAGGGGTGTTATTGAATTATTTATTTTAAAGGATTTTTAAAATCAACGTAGAATCCACTGTTATTAAATAGTGTATTTGCTGAAATCTATTAAAATAATGAGTTATTTAATCTTGTATTTCAACGATATATTTTAGAATACAAAACAATCACATGTTATTGGTTAAGGAATGATAAATCCACTGATTTCTTTGACGATAGATTTTGGTATATTTCATTACTTTTTTACGACTACTTGAAATCCGACATGTTTCCCTCTATATTCTGAAATTGGAGTAATAATTATTTAAAAGCCAATTTTATTTTCATCGCTTTGTCTCTATCTTCTTTTGTCGCTATCTGGCTTACGATGAGGAATCAATTTGGTTCTGGAAATCCCCAATTTTGTTTGGCTCATGGTTTCTCTGTGTTAAGAGATTTGAAGCTTTAATGGATACGATTCTCACTTCCTCCTGGTAATAATCTCGAGTCTTATAAAGGTAGTATTTACAGTTTCTCCACCGGAAGAATACCACTACAAGAAAACAGGCGATTTACGACAGAAATTTACGAGGAATTATTTCCATCGCAAAAACTGCGATGCATTTGCGACAAATTTGCGACGTATGACATGATGTCGCAAAGACGTCGCAAGTTTGCGACGAAAAATCTGGCATCGCAAAACCTGTGACAAATTTGCGACAAACTTGCGACAAATTTTGCTACATCGCAAATTTGTAGCATATTTGCGATGTTTTTGCGAGATATTTTTTCTGTTGCAGCTTTTGCGAGGCATTTGCGATGGTTCTGCGATACTTGCTACAATACATCGCAAATCTGTAGTAAATTTTCTTTCTTTCCCTATAAATAGACCCAATAAGATTGTATATTCACATTACATCTCAAACACTAAGAGAGAGAAAGTAGTGAGAGAAAAAAATTGCAAAAAAAAAACTTTTGAAAATAAAAATAAAAATGATGTCGGAAGCTGAATTGATTGCATTACGATGATGGATGTATAATTGTAGAAATATGGAGACTGGAGAAGTGACGAAGGAGTTTCTTGATGGGTTGCGAGAATTCATAAATCAGGCAGCTAATAACCCATTTGCTTCAAATGACGGTAACATCTTTTATCCATGTTTAAAGTGTGGGAATAGGAAATACTGAATATAGATATTGTGAAAAGACACCTATATAATAGAGGATTTGTTCCTAATTATTATGTGTGGTTTTCACATGGGGAAGGGTATAGTTTGGGTGTTGGAAGTAGTAGTACGGGTGCTGGTGGGCATGATTATACTAACTATAATTATGGCGGAAATATGTTTGAAAACTATGATGAGCAACAAGGAAATATGCTACATGATATGATTACATATGCATATCATGGTACTATCCCAGGTGTCACTGAAAATAGAATAGAAGAACCCAACCCCGAAGCAAAACAATTTTATGATATGCTAGATGCTGCA
>OVBA01006967.1:0-15763 GCA_900406435.1 Lepidium aucheri
CTTCCTTGCGAAGTGTATCCAACACCATCTCTAAGTGTGAAACGTGTTCAGTCAAGCTTTTGCTATAGATCAGAATATCATCAAAGTATACTACCATAAACTTTGAGATAAAGGGTCGAAGAACCTGATTCATTAGGCGCATAAATGTACTTGGTGCGTTGGTGAGTCCAAATGGCATGACAAGCCATTCGTATAGGCCTTGCTTGGTCTTGAAGGCTGTTTTCCATTCGTCTCCTTCTCTCATCCTAACTTGGTGATATCCATTCTTCAAGTCTACCTTTGAGAAAATGGATTCTCCGGATAGTTCATCCAACATATCGTCTAGCCGTGGGATGGGGTGACGGTATTTGATGGTGATGTTGTTGATGGCTCGGCAGTCCACACACATCCTTCAAGCTCCATCCTTCTTTGGTACCAATAGTATAGGTACGACACAAGGTCTGAGGCTTTCCCTTATATATCCTTTCTCCATCAGCTCGCTTACTTGTTTCTCAAGGTCAATTTGATGCTCAACCCCTCTGAGTGGTGGCAGACCAGGTAGTATTTCATCCGGGAAGACATCTTGGAAACGTTCAAGAAGCTTTGTAATCTCCTTAGGTAATGTAGTCTCGGAAGTTCCTGTCACTAAACACTCTTTATAGACTATGAGCAGCACAGTACTATGGCTATTAATAGCTTTAGAGACTGAATGTGAAGAAACATAGAGATTAGAACGTTTAACCTCGGCTTCCTTAGCTTGCTTGCTTTGAATTTCTCGTACTTGAGCCGGTGTTAAAGGTGCAAGTGTATATTTCTTCTTTTCATGTACCAACGTGTGNTCTCGTACTTGAGCTGGTGTAAAAGGTGCAAGTGTATATTTCCTCTTTTCATGTACCAAGGTGTGAAGATTGGTTCGGCCATGGTGTATCACTTCTCTATCATATTGCCATGGTCGTCCAAGTAAGATGTGGCTGACTTCCATGGGAATGACATCGCAGATTTCTTGGTCACGGTATCTCCTAATGCTAAAAGGTATGGTGACTTGCTCATCGACATTGACTTCAGCTTTGTTGTTTAACCATCTAAGCTTGTACGGGTGTGGATGCTTGGTTCTTGAAAGGTTGAGTTTTTCCACCATGTACCTGCTAGAAACATTGGCACATTATCCTCCATCTATGATCAAATTACATACCTTTTCATGGATGGTACAACGTGTGTGGAAGATGTTTTACCTTTGCATCTTGTCCTCTTCATCCACAATGGTGCTAAGTATGCGCTGGATGACAAGAGCATTCCCATGATCCGGATATTCAATTTGTGGACTCATTTCCTCTGGTTCATCTTCAAGCTCATCTTGTGATTCATACCCTCCATCGGCGGTAATGATTATGACACGCTTGTTTGGGCAATCTCGGGCCATGTGTCCATGTCCTTGGCACCTAAAACAAGTAAAATCATGAGTACAAATGCTTTAAGGTGTTTTTGGTACCTCGTTGGGTTTGCTAGACTCCGCGTTTGGCTTTTTGTATCGAGACTCAATCTCAATTTTCTTCTGGTTGGAATCATTAGCCTTTGGTGTGGTCCATGTGGATTTTGGCCGTGTGGTGTGCTTCCTTTTGATGTGCTGTTCAGCTTGAATGGCCAAGTGTAGCACCTCTTGGAGATCATGGTATGGATTCCTCTCCAATTTAGCCGTTACTCGTTCTTGCAATCCATCTATGAACTGAATCATTAGAGCTTCTTCTGAGTCCTCAACTTCTAGCCGGTTCTAAGGAGTTCGAACTCGTCATAATACTCCTCTACAGTCTTGGTTCCTTGGGACAGCTTTTGGAACCTCTTTTGTAGATCACGGTTGTAATAGGATGGCACATATCGCCTCCTCATTAGTTGCTTCATCTCTTCCCAAGTGGTGATTTGTCCAAGGTGTAGGCGTCTTCGGTTGGTTACTTCACGATCCCACCATGCAAGGGCTGACTCCGTGAATTGGGCTGCGGCAAAGGCTACCTTCTTCCGGCTAAGGTACTCGTAGCATTCGTATATGTTGTCTAGACGTCGTTCCCAATCTAGGTAAGCCTCCGGGTTGATGCGTCCAACAAGTGTAGGCGCGGTGAGTTTTGGGTCCACGTACCGAGCTGCTGAGTCCGTGTCTCGGTGATGCGGCCAGTCCGGATTGTGCTCGTGACGAGCATGCGCTCCGGGTCTTCTCCTTTCTTCTTCATGGTTCGGGTTTTGACGCCGATTTGGTAGATGAGGTCGTGGCTGCGTGCGTTGTGAATTGCGTGGCAATGGTTGCTCGTCAGAATCATATTCCATATGCTCATCTTCTTCATGCAACGGTGATCCATTTGGTGGTGGATTAGTTTTTGGAGTCCGCGAGGTGCTCCGGTTGGGTGGTGTGTGTGTAGTGGGTGGTGGCGAGCGCTCCAGATTGTCCATGCGGGCTGCAAGTGTTGTGACTTGCGCTTGAATGTTGATGAGTGTGTTGGTAAACCCAACTAGTTGATCCATGATTGGTGTAGTTCCATCTTGGTTGGACATGATCCTCGCACACACAAAGAAAAAGGAACAAATCAAAAATTAGCTTTTATTTGATGGATCAAATATTTAAGACAAATAATCAATTACCAACAATAGTTATATCAAGGATTTAAAACCTTAATTGATGGAAAAATTTCACAAATAATTGGCCGAAAATTAAGCAAATTTAAATTAAAGACAAGATATGCTAATTAATTGAGACACAAATGCAAAAGATTTTTCTTTTTAACTCGGTTTTCTCTTTTTAAAAAAAATCAATCTAACAAATTAAAATTAAAACTCAAGAAAACAGAAACAAAAATTGATCAAACTAAAATTAAAAAGATAGAAAAGTTTGACCACGATACAGATTTACCGGTTTTTGAACCTTTCGACTCTGATACCAGATGATGTGCTCCTCGTGGCTGGTTTTGAATTCTGGATATTCACAATAAGACCTCAAGGATCAATCCTTGTGAGTTGGAAGTGGCAAGATCTGGTTGAAAAGACTTCTAGAGTCGATCTTCAATCGGTAAAGGTGGATGGTGCAGAAGGTGATGAACGCCACACGAGTTGGTGATGGAACTCGTGATAAGTTCGACCGGTCTTTAGGACTCCTCACTAGAAAGACCTCGGCTATGACTCTTGACTCATAAAATAGAATATAGACGGTAAAGTGTTTGAGAGAAAACGATAACTTTATTGATCATTGGTGAAAAATTACATGACTGCAAGGAACTTTATATATAGCTCATCGGTTGTGCCTTCAACGGGCTTAAATGGAGCAAATCATGCTCTACAATCATGCAATAGAATCTACTAATGAAAGGCTAGAATGGCGCAACATTCATGAACAAGATATGAAAATTAAACACAAAATAAAAATAAATCAAACTCAATAAAGTCTCACACAGTTTCTAAACATGGCAAGTCTTCAAGCTCTGCGTGTTTTTGTTGTTGGAGCTAGCTGTTGGCGCCACCTGCATGAAAGTTAGTTATGTAACACATACTTACCTTATTTGCTTGGTTGGTGGTTGAACTAGTAGCATCTTGCATGTATGCTCCAGTGAGTGCTTGGTTGGTGTCCATGGTTGAAGAGATGAGTCCAACTAGCTTGCATATTCCTTGATTGAACTTCTCTCTTAGCACACTTGTTTTACATCTTGTACTTGGTCCATCATGCATGCTTGGGACCTCCATGGCGTTAAGTAGCAAGGTCTTGTGGTCGATGTCCTCATCAATCACCGTGGACTAAACCCATGTCAGCTCATAAATCCCCTACCGCTAAACTCACATCATTAGGATTTGGAAACCCACACCGCAGCTGTGTGATATGCTGAAACACATTCAAAAAAAAAATGGATTGGGCGGCCATCGGCCAACACCCACAGCTCATTCACATTTGGTGTATCAAGCATATTCCTTAGCAGGTGTTGCACATATTTGCTTGCTCATAAGAACCTTGTGCTAGTAAATTTCAGTATAATACCAAGTTGAGAATTCCTTTCAATGTCCTCGTAAGCATCAGCACCAATATAATCCCTCATCGAAGTTATTTTCTTCAATGTGCAGTACTGGTTTATGCTTCTGTTGATCAAGGGCATGAATCCAGTTGACAGAACCCTCTTAGGGTACTTATGCTCTCCCTCCATACATGTGCTCCTGTGGAAAATAAACAATAAAACAGTTTATAAATAGCTCTACCAAAGTCTATCAAAGTGTACCAAACTCTACCACACTATAAACTAGTCTACCAAAATCTACCAAACTCTACCACACTATAAACTTGCTCTCCCAAAGTCTACTAAACTCTACCATACTACAAACTAGCTTTACTAAGTCTACCTAACTTTACCACACTATAAACTACCTCTACAAAACTTTACCAAACTCTACCACACTATGAACTAGCTCTACCAAAGTCTACCCAAACTCTACCACACTATGAACTAGCTCTACCTAAATCTACCTAACTTTACCACACTATCAAGGATCCAGAATCGAAACTACCTAACTCTACCCAGAAAACCAAAATCAACCAAAATCAACCAAATAACCAAACTAAGAATCGAGAATAAACCCAGAAAATCGAGACTACACCCAGTAAAAACTCAACCAAAACCAACAAAAATAAAGACTAAAACCCAGAAAATCAACCAAAATCAACCAATCCTAGGAAATCAACCAAAATTTACCAAAGAGTCCAGACTAAACCCAGAAAATTAAAATCGAAATGCATGTCAACGAAATGTCTAAAACCCTTTAATAAAAATCTTTGAAACCCTACAAATCAGAGTTCAAAATCGAAAAATATATACCACATTACCTTCAATATGTAGAACGAAGTACAAAAAGTTGAAGAAAAAGATGAAATGCTCGTGAAGAAGAAGAAAAAATATAGTTTTTTTTTCTTCTGCAGTTTTTTTTAAAACCTTGTTATAGACTCAATATTTAAGTTATCATTGGTATATAGTTAAGTTTACAACTATCTATTGATATTGACTCAATTCACCCTAGAAACAAGCAAAATCAAAACTCATAACTATAAGCTATTTTCACAATATAATAAGTTCAGATTTTTGTAATTTATTTAATATTTTAGAAAAGGAATGATATTAATTTAGTATAATAAAATTATATAAAAAAGTGTTTTTGGTCAAGTGTATCTTGGATTTGTGAAGCGAAGTTCTTGTGACTGATTGAGATTAGGATTTCCTTGTGTGATTTAAGCTCGAGCTAGGAGACACGAGGCTTGGTTCAGATGTGGAGTTTTGGATGGATGTTGTTGATTCTCGTCGAACTTGGCAAATTCTCGGTGAATGAAAATTTTGTTGATTGTTTGATTCTCGTTCACGGGATCTTGTCTCGCTGGCCACAAGTGGTGTTAGCATGAGTTTGGCTTCCTCAACTCCTCCACGCTTTAATTATCATTTGTCTATTCTTCTTTCATTGATTTTGTTGATGTGTTGTGTTCTTATATTTCCGATGGAGTTCAGCTTGATAGTCTTGCATCGTATGTCATAAGCGGTTGGTTTAGTATCTGGCATCGTCTAACTATTCTAGCCGCGTTGGCCAGTATATCCACCAACACTACAAGAAAGCAGGTAGGTTACGAGAGCCAAATTCGTTGGTAATTTGTTGTAAACCAAATTTACAATGAATTAGGGACAAAATCAGTTCCGTCGTATTCTGATCGTTGTAATGAGATATTCGATGTAAATTTGTTAGAAATTTTGCAATACATAGATTCGTCGTAAAAGTGACGTAAAGACTTCCTCGTAAACACATTGTGAATTAGGAAAGAGAGAAAAACGTTGTAAATTTGTTGTAAAGGTATTTCGACGTAACGGAGTTATTAAATTTAAAATCTGCTTAACGACACCTTAACACTCCTTGTTTTACAACGAATAAAGAACTAATGAATTTACAACGAATTAGAGACAAATCTGTATACAAGAACAAAAATATTACCAACTAATTAGGGACCACGTGTTTACAACTATTTTGGGACCCAAAACCTTAAGACGAATTGAGGACAAAATTTATTAATTTTTATTTACAAATTAAAATAAAAATACAAAATAATTTTTGAATTAATAAAAATTAAAAAAATAATAGTTTAAATAAAAATAGTTTTTTAAATATTAAAATTGTTTTTACAAAAATATTAAAGATTAAAATACAAAAAAATTGCAATTAAAAATATATCATCGCATAAGTTTGTCTAATAAATCTGCACTACGGTCATCTTGCTCGTCCGCTAACCTTTGGTTCAAATTGACATTCTCGTTAGTCGATGACCGAATTCACTATAGTGCAATCGACGTGTATCAAATTGGATGAACTCACTATAGTGCAATTGACATGTATGCTTACGGGAAGCCATAGATCAATCTACCATATTAAAAACTATATTGATATTATAAATATTATTTAACAAATATCAATTATATTATAAAATCTAAATTCCATTTCTAAAATTTAAATTCCATAACCTAAATCTAAATTTCTAACAACCTAAATGAATAGAAGAAAAAGTTAGAGAGAGAAGAGAGACAAACTGGAGAGAGAAGCGAAGGAGTTGTGAACGAGCGAGACGAGGGAGAGAGTTTGTGGTTATATATATAGAAGTATATGTCGTTGTAAAGACGTCATAAATTGACAACAGCTTGATGACAAATTCATCGTGAAAACGACGCTACACGTGCAACGTTGTAAAACGACGCTAAGATAACGTCGCCTTTACGATGAATTCGTCGTAAAGGCATTGTCTAATTCTACGACGAATTTTTCCTAAAGGTGTTGTCATATCATACGTCGACTTTACGACAAATTCGTCGTACAAACGTTGCTCAATCTACGATATCCTTACGACGAATTCATCATAATGGTGTTGTGTATTGATAACTCTAAACCATAAACCCTAAACTCTAAACATTTGTGTTATAATGTATGATGACGGTCTAGTAACGTATAATGACGGTTTTGTATAAGGTTTGTCTTATAATATATAACGTATAGATAACTTGCTCTGCTTGTGATGCTAATTAGAATAAGAACGTCGAATAATGTATAGATCATAATACTAATTAACGTTTACAAAAGTTATTCGATTTAGAATAAGAACATCGAACTAAAAATTCATAATTAATACATGAAAATATAATTTAGTCAGATCATTTATCATTACTATCATATCCTTCATCATTATTATCATCTCCACTATCGTCAATCATCACTTTGATCAAATTCATCACGATCACCATCGTTGTCATCATTAGGGATATCTTCGTATTCTCGGTTTTACGAATCAATTAGCACAATCTCCTCTATAGTTTGATCAGGTGCCTGTATATCTGGACATGATTCTTCTTGTAAGGGGAAATCTCTACCTCCAGTAATTCGACCGCGGAGAATGATTTTAATAGCCATTAACCAAGTGATTCCGGATTCTTTGATCTTAGGATATGGAATGAAGTTAACTTGCTCTGCTTGTGATGCTAAGATGAAAGGCTCAAATTTCTTGTATTTTCTCCTTGCGTTTACATCTACAACTTTAAGTTTGCTGCATGGAACATCTCTGTTAACTACGGGATCAAACCAGCCACACTTGAAGAGCACACATTTCCGCCCAATTAATCCTACAAATTTCACTTCAATAATTTCTTGCAATATCCCATAGAAATCTGTTTCACCCTTCACACATACACCACAATTGGCGGTTGCCCGCCTTTTACCATATTCAAAGTTATGAAATGTGTATCCTCTGGTGAAATACATAGGTGTCGTTGTTATCTTACCAATTGGACCTTGAATCAAATTATGAAACCATGGTGGATAAAATGGATCATCATAGTCAACCTGCATACACGGTTAATGTAAACATAATTTATTTTCTTATACTATATATTAATTAATAACTTAATTAGAATTCTCATAATTAAATAATTAATTCTCACATGGCCATTCAACCAAGGTGAAAAGTGCATATCTTTCCGTTTGAGTACTTCAACCTCTGAAATTCATTCAATAGTTTCTTTTACCTCACTTACAAATTAACTGAAAGTATAGATATAACTAAGTAATAGTAGACACATAAATTAAATATATATATATATACAATTAATTTACATATATACACCTCTCAAACGGGAGCACTTTGGTACAATTCAGAAGTATATATATGTGCGCTGCGTGACGGTCTTGGGACTACTCCACCAAACTTCTTTCAATTTCCCACTAAGACGACCAATATCGGAGAAGATATCAGGAACTCCTTCTACTACATAAGTTGGGGCCACACCACCATCATCATATCTTGTTCTTTTTTGTGTGTGAACGGTGGGTGTTAAGTAGTACAATATGAAGTGAGAGGTTTCTTCTGTCAGACTACTAGCCATGATGGACCCTTCCATTTTTGTCAGATTCTTTGTTTTGTCTTTCAAATTTTTCAAAAAGCGCTCAAATGGGTACATCCATCAAAAATAAACAGGACCAGCAAGTGGGAGATGTTTCATAACAATTAAGAACGAAGGAGGAAATATCTTCTCTAAGTTGGACAATAAGATCAGAATATTTGCTCAAAGTTGTTCCAAACCTTCTTATGTGAGTGTTCGTGCACTCAAATCTCGAAAAAGGCCCCAAAACCTACAGTATATAAAGCACATACATATAAAGTGATATATATTCATTACTTAATACTTAATTAGGTTAAAATAATCACGTGCAAGTGCTCCATGAACATTTTTTGGAAATAACTCGGCCAAAGAAAATGGTAATAGTCGCTGCATAAACACATGATAGTCATGACTCTTCATCCCTGTAAACTTTTTCCCTTGCTCAACACATCTAGAGAGATTCGAAACATATCCATCACAAAACTTTACTTCTGATGACACTCAACTGAATAATGCTTTTTTTGCTTCTGATGAACATCTAAATATGGGAATTGGAATTTTGCCATTGTTTTTGATATACAGCTCACTTCTAGCACAAACAGCTGGCAAGTCTAACCTTGAGTTTTTTTTATCTTTAGTCCTTCCTGCTATGTTCAGTATTGTATGCATGATATTCTCAAAAATGTTCTTCTTGATATGCATCACATCCAAAATATATCGAATCAGCAAATTTTTCTAATATGGTAGCTCCCAACTTTTTATGCCAGTTGTGATGTTGTCCATAATAGTCTGGCATATTACTTGGGACATGCCAATTACCCCCGCAGGGAACAGTTTCTAGAGCACCATAATAATCAATTTTTGCTTCAATTTGTTCCCCATATAGAAACGGTGGTGGGGGATCCCGTACCTACACTTTACTCCTGAACAAAGTCGTGTTTCGTCGGTACGGATGGTTCAATGAAAGAAACCGTCGATGACTATCATACCAACACATTTTCCTCACATACTTCAGTTGAAATGCATATGTTCTCCCACAACAATAAGGACAAGCCAATCTCCCATGCGTTGTCCACCTTGATAACATAATGTAGGCAGGGAAGTCACTAATTGTCCACATAAGTACCGCCTTCATTGTAAAAAAATTTTGGGATGAGCAATCATATGCTAGAACACCATGAGTCCATAATTTTTTTAGCTCGTGAATCAGAGGTTGCAGAAATACGTCGATTGACCGCTTTGGATGCTTAGAACCAGGAACTAGAATACTTAGGAATAGAAATTCTTTTTCCATGCACATCTCTGGAGGAAAGTTATAAGGCGTAAGGATTACTGGCCACAAAGAATATTGTCTACTAGACATTCCAAACTAACTAAAACCATCAATGCATATAACAAGATAAATATTTCTAATATTTTTAGCAAAATCTTTGTGTGCCTTATTGAAATGTTTCCACGCCTTTGCATCTAAAGGATGATTGATCTCTCCATCCGTCTGTGAATGCTCTGCATGCAATCTCATCATAGCTGTTGTCCTTTCAGACTGATATAATCTCTTCAAATTGTCTGTTATTGGTAAGTACCAATCCGCTAATACGGTACCTTCTTTCGTCTACTCCCTTGTGGCTTATATCTCGACTTCTTACAAAATCGACATTCATGTAACTGATCATCATCTTTCCAATAGATGATGATCAAAAGGCAAACCAAGACTAAACGCCAATTTCTGAATCTCACAATATGATTCACTAGACATATTGTCTTGTGGTAAATACTCTTTGAATAAATCAGCCCACATATTTATGCATGACTGAGATAAATTACATTCTGTTTTTATGTTCATCATCCTAGCTGCCAATGATAATTTAGACAGACCTTCTCCGCATCCCTCGTGGATAGGCTGGTTTGCAGCATCTAAGATGTCATAAAACCTTTTTGCATCTAAGTTAGGTGCCTCAACAACTACTGGTTCGGTATTAGTTTCTTGAAATACATCTGTGACCATCTCATGCATCATATCATGCACTATAACCCCATGAACCTCATTTTGATTACCATCATTATGCAAATTACTCAGTTCTGCTAGATTAACTTCAACATTATTGTAATTACTACTACTTGCTTCATCATTCCCACCACCATTATAATCTTCCCCATGGTGAAACCAAATGTAATAATGTGGTGTAAATCCTATATTTAATAAATAATTCCATACAGTTTTAGTTCGGGCGAATTTCGTATTCTTGCACTTCCGACAAGGACGGAACATCTTACCCGATTCAAGCGTGAATTTGGTTTGACTGGCTTGGTACATGAATATTTCTAGCCCGTTCATATACTCTTTTGTCATCATTCCGGTACCATCTCTATGCATATACATTCACTTTCATAGCTCGAATATATCACCACCAGAAGAAATTTTTTTCATAAACTTTTTTTTCTCAAAAACCATTTTTGTTGGTTTGTGTTGTGATTCATGAAGAGATGACACCCATTTATATAGGTAAAATTTTACCAATGACATTACAACATCAAGATTTGCAATTATCTAACAACAAAATTACAAGTAACTTACAACATATTTTTGAGTTGTAAAAAAACTAGTATGCAGAACAAAAACATTTGTACCTAACTTCAAATTTTGTCTTTAATTTGTTGTAACCGCCTTGCTAAATAGAGACGTTTTTACAACCAATGAGTAGAAAATAAATTTCGTTGTAAATGTCTTGCTACATAGGGACGTGTTTATGAAGAATCACTAAAATGATGTCAAAACATTGTGAATTTGTTGTAACTCTACAGCACTTTTACAACGACATATTTCAACATAACTTTACAACACTTTTACGATGAATTTTATGTTCAATGTAAAGACATTGGAAATTTGTACCCTATTCAAGTCGTCCCAAAACCGTTGTAAATTGGCGTCGCTAATCTGGCATTCTCTTGTAGTGCGAGAATGAGAGACTCTCACTTGTTTTGTTGAGTTCTTGTATGGAATCTATAGTTTAGTGGGATGGTAAGTTTTGTGTTGGCATCTATTGGTTTCAAAATCACAATGGCCAGTTTTGATATTATTTAGTTGTGTGGCATTTTGGTTTACCACTTAGTCTAGGTTATCTCATCCTCTTTCATCTTTTGCCAGTGGATCCATTGGTCTTAATAGAATCGCATCATTCATCAATTTATTTTCTAAAGTGAATGGTGAGTAGATTAAGCAGTTACATTAGTTTCATCCACTAGAAATCAATATCAGATTTGGTCAAAGTCTAATAGGTTGTTGCTTCTCCATTACATCCAAAGTAAGAAAACAAAGGAAGCACAAGTACAATATTTATTATAAATTTACTTATTACAAGCGAGAACAAGAAGATCCAAAAATCTGCAATGGGTTTTGCTAGTTCTTTTCAATGTCTATTGGATTTTTGTTTTTGGATTTTTATTGACATTAGTTCTTTCAAGGAGTGTATATTAATATGTGTATATGTAAGTCTCTGTAATATATGTTGATAAAGTTTTGTGTAAAAATCCAGGTTTCAGATCATTTGTATCAATTAGCCCTGCGATTTTGGGTAGAACAGGTCGGGTCGGGTCAGATAGTTTGGATACCGGTTATTTACAAAAAAATTAAGTCGAACCAAAAATAACCAAATTATGTTATGAATCGGTTTGGTTTGGTTAGCAGTTAGTTCTATTAGTGCTTGTTGATTCTGAATCAACCCGAATTACAAGTCAAAAATAGTTAAAAATGAACATCTGAAGGTTTCGACAAAGGATTTGGACTTAGAGTGAAAAGAAATTGAGTGAGAATCGAGTGAAAAAAGAAGAAGAAAAATTTGGAAAGTTTGTGTGAGGATTGAAGAAGTTTTTAGGAGGAAGAAGAAGAAAAAAAATCTGGGAAGTTTAAGAAGAAGAAATTTATGGGAAGAAGAAGATTTTGGGAAGAAAAAGAAGAAGATTGAAGAAATTTTTGTTTTTGCGAAGAAGAGATGAAGCAGCGAAGAGAGGAAATTTTGAACAGAAATTAGGATTAGAAGTTGGTACCGTATAAATTTAATTTTGGTTATCGGTTACATGTTCGGTTATTTTGACCGAACCGACCTAAAAACATAACCGAATTTTCTTTAAAATTCTGGCTGATTGAACTGAATTAAATTAAAATAACCAAACTGATTTGTCTAAAATTTTGGTTTGGTTTACTTCGGGCATATTGGTTTGGTTTTTATTCCCAGTGTTGGTATCAATAATAAGTTTGTGTAGCTGAAAACAATGTAAATAAAATCTCCCTCAAATTATGTGAT
Organism: Lepidium aucheri; assembly: GCA_900406435.1. NCBI lineage: Eukaryota > Viridiplantae > Streptophyta > Magnoliopsida > Brassicales > Brassicaceae > Lepidium > Lepidium aucheri. The sequence goes on from OVBA01006967.1 coordinate 12,695, forward strand.
GAATTTACGATCTACGGACACGATAACATGGGATTAATCCAACGGTTTTCAAGCAAACTATCACTGCAGCAAAATAGAACAATCTAACGGTTGTTAGACAATCTATTACCCGTCTGAAATAATCTAATGTTTGTTAAGCAAATCCATCATCACATGAGAAAGCTATATATGAAATTTGGAAAATCTAAAACCAATGCGCCCAAAAACTCACAGCGCATTTAGCAACTCACATAAATTTTTGATTTCGCGAAAATACCATCGGATAAAAAGAAATTCCCGAAAGTACCCTTCGATCCAACGTTAAAACGGCCCTGATTCGTCTTCGTATATAAACTCGTCATCTCCGTTTCTCAGGAAGAATTACATCTCTGAGAGATTTTGCGGAGGAAGAAGACGAAAAGAGCGAGAGAAAAGAGCTTAGGGCTTCGATTCTAATTAATGGCGTTACCTAGTGAATTAGCGACGACTGGACATGAAAGACCGAAGACTCTTTACAATTTCTCCCTCCCGAACTTGTGGGGAACTCAGAGACATATGAGGTGTAGGAAGGTTCATCCTGACGGTGGTGGTTCTAGTTCCGGTGATCAACGAGCCCGACGCAGATATTCTAATTTCGAATTTGACAATTGGATTCATCGAAGACTGAAGGCGGAATCATCGGAGGAAGAAGTAGAGGAAGAAGGGATCAAAGAGTTTAGGGAGAGGATTATGTCGGATCTTAGAAACGTTGCTGATAAGATGACGGAATCCATTGTCAGGGAACAAGCTCTAGGCGACGAAGAACGACGGGAGGAGGCGAAGGAGAAGGAGAGGGAGAGGGAGGCTTCTCCGACGGAAGCACCGGGATCAACGGTGGAGGATCGGCCGTGGAATTTAAGAAAGAGAAGAGCAGCTTGTGAAACTCCGATTCAAGAAACCGATGCGAATCAGTATAACAACCACAAGGGATTAGGGATTGAGGAGAAGAAACGAGTAAATCCGTCGTGTCCTGGAAGCGAATTGAAGAAAGATCGGGCGATAGTATTGTACACGCTTTCGAAGAAGGAGGTTGAAGAAGATTACATGAAGATATTCGGTCATCGGCCACCGCGTCGGCCGAAGAAACGACCAAGGGCCATTCAGAAACAGATCGATGTAAGTTCGAAATTGTCAATTCTTATTTGATGCAAATTAATTTCAAATTGTTTATGTTTAACTGTTCTGTTTCTGGGTTTTTTTTTTGGTTACAGTTGTTGAATCCAGCTTCTTATATAACTGAAATTACTAGTGATCTATACAAGGTCTCCGATCAAGCTGAAAACAGAAAGGTATAATCTTTACAATCCCCAATTCGTGGTTTGAAAACTGTTTACTAATTTTGCGCTAACTAATTCTGCAGAGATGATGAAAATGGATGATAAGTTCGTGCTGACTAGTAGAAAACTCTTCAACTTTGGAGTGAGATCAAATCAGAATGTTGAAGTTGTGAATTGCGCAGTCTCTTTTTTTTTGTTAATTATTCCTCTTTAGGTTTAGAACAATAACATGTCCAAAGATAAGGGACAAAAGTAGTTCTGTTCCAGTAGAACATACTCTTAATTTTCTTTAAGGTCAATGATATTGAATAATAGGATTTAGCAAATTCACCAAATTTTGCCTTCTGTGACAATCCAAGCTTCATATATTTAGACTCCTGTTATTGTGTGATCTCTTTCTCTTTAGCTTTAGACCATCCCTGTATAGTCTGCATATTGATGCTACCACATAACAATTGTCCATGATCCATGCGTTTACTCAATTTTTCGGAGTCAGTCTGCACTAAATACGATATGAAAATGTGTTAAGACTCGTGCGTGTTATTGGATCACGAATCTTGTTTTGGGTGCATTGTATTGTACGGACGGTCAATGAATAGGATGTCAATATAATTCATTTCAAGGAGAGTGTGCTATATACAAAACAAAAGTGCACTAAAATGATTCCGTGTGGGACAATATTTTTTCCCGCGTTAGATCTGTTAGCTTTCACTATGACTCGGTCTCTATCAGTTTACTTTTTTTCGGTCTCGTTACTTACCTTTTTGATTGAATGATTGACCGAGCAATATAAATTTGGATATCATAATTAATTAAATAAAAAATTAACACCATATAATGTAAGAAAAATGTTTGGTAGTGGTAAGATGTTCAATGATTTCGAAAACAATACCTTGAGAGTTAGTTGTAAATAAACAAAAATATTATAAAAGCTGAAAAAACAAATGATGCATTATATGATTGTATTTGAGATTGATATCTAGGTACTTCCTCCTTAAAAAAGCTTGGTTGATTTGAAGTAGCAGAGAGAACAATGACAATAGCAACGCAATAAAGAATTTCGTATTTGAACCTAAAATCCCAAATTTTTGTTCGGGTGTCCCTCCAACCAAATTCATCTTCTAATGTATGGGAAAAGGGCCTAAATTTTAGTGAACTTTTTTTGCAGTGCCGATTTCTTAATGAACTTTTGAATCCGTCTTAAATCTTAATTTAGTGTTTAAAAGTTTTAAAAACCTACATAAACTTTCTAATTGTGGCCGATTTCTACATTGACCGTCAGTCAACGGTTAAGTCACCGCCATTGCATAGATAGCTGACACGTGTACGGCTGATTAAACGACACGTGTATAATGAAATTAAAAAATTTAAAAAAACCAAAAAAATCAAAAAAAAATTCAAAAAAATCCAAAAAAATTTGGGAAACCAAAGAAAAAATTTAAAATTTTTGAGGAAAATAAATATGTAAATAAAAAACGAAAATAAAATTTTAAAAATTAAAAATTAAAAATAAGAAAGTAAAAATTATTTTTACAATATCAAAAAAAATTGGAAGAAAGTTATTAAAATTTTTAGTTAATTAATTAATACAACCTATTACAACCTAATTAAAGAAAATATAGACACGATAACTAACCGAAGAATACAAGCATAATACAACTTGACTAATANGCAACTTGACTAATATCATAATTCACCCAATTCGAAAATCTTTATCTCTAACACTTCAATTCAAAATTCGTCACAAACCCTAGAAATTTTCAACAAATCAATT
>OVBA01006968.1:0-15760 GCA_900406435.1 Lepidium aucheri
TTGCTTCGAGATTGAACTTGAGACACTTCTCCCATTGTTGATTAGCTTGATAATCGAAACCTAATAGCTCTGATACCAATTCAAGTAACACGTATTTGCACACTTTAGAATATAAGAACTTCTCTTCTTATTGATTTAGGAAACTTTCTCAAAACCTAAACCTTGCTTTCTAAAGTCTTAAGGAACAAACCTCCTTAANACTTGATCTTATCTCTTAGTAACTAACTCTTACTAGAGATCTTATCCTATCTCTAAAATAACTAACACTTATTAAAGAGATAGCTTATACATTAAGGAATTATCCAATATTAACTATGATATCTGATGCTCGCTATGTGGTGTAGAAGAGGAAACGATAAATCATGTCCTCTTTGAATGTCTTCCTGCTGTCCAATCTTGGGCACTTTCAACTATTCCATCGGCGGTTGAAGTATTTCCCAGGGCGTCTATTTGGTATAATCTGGATTATCTATTTTGGAGAATACAAGATAGAGAGGAATTTCAGATTTTTCTTTGGATTATATAGCATATTTGGAAAGCAAGAAACAAGAACTATTTCTCAAATCATTTGGCGAACCTGCGTAAAATAATTTCACAAGTGGAAACTGATTTTAAGGAATGGTCCCTAGCTCGGAAAGAGTTAGAGGTTTCCAAACTCCCTTTAATAGTCAAAAGCACCTTCTCAAAGGTCCTATGGGTTTTCCTATCCACAACTAATTTCAGTTTCACAGGATACAAATGTTTTGTGGACGCTTCCTGGAAAAATACAGACCTTGTTACTAGTTTAGGTTGGTTCTATTTTCTAGATTCGGTGGAAGAAATTCTTATGGGGGAAGGAGAGTCCATCAAAGTCTTTCGGCTCTCCATTCTGAAGTCGAAGCTGTTCTTTGGGCTATGGAGTCTTTGCTCATGCAGGACATTCGAGAAGTGGAGATTTCCACAGATAATGAGACGGTAATAAAGATTCTATGGAACATGGAGGGGTAGCATGCTTTCATTCCATACCAAGAGGAATTCTCGAGATTGTGTTCCTTATTTTCTTTCTTTACACTCTCTGCTATTTCAAGAAGTCTAAATCATAAAGCTGATTCTCTTGCTAAGAGCAACTCCAATGGTAACACCATTTTTGGTGTTGAAATTACACCAAATTTGGTGTTTTGGTGTTTTACTTTTTTTTTCAACTCCAACCACAACACCAAATGTTACACTAAAAATACTATTCTCTATTATTATATTATTAAATTAAAATTTAATCTTTTGATAATTTATATAAATACAAATTATTATTATAAGTATTTAATTATTAATTGTAAAAATCTTAATCAAAATCTACCTATAAACTAATATTTTGAATACAATAAAATATTAAACTAATTAAAATAATTTTAATTATATAAAAACTTAAGTACAATTAATTAATTTTTATAGATTAAGTTAGTTTTTTAATATAACTACAATTAAAATTTTACATTAATTATAATTATAGTTTGATATAATTAATTTAAAATTTATATTAATTATAATATTTAGTGTGATAACATTTAAATTATATTCATAAATGAAAAATTAAATTTGGTATTATTTAAATGTATAAATAAATGAAAAAAAAATAATAATATTTTAAGTTTTAGTATGATGAATAATATTACACCAAATTCGGTGAGTCACTATAGCAATTACACCAAATTTGGTGTTTTTTTGGTGTCTTATTGGAGTGCATTTTACACCAAATTTGAATTTTTTGTGTCCTATTAGAGTTGCTCTGAGAATGTTTGAGAGATGGTTTCTCTAATTTGAATTTAATATATCATGTGGTTGACAAAAAAAAAAAAAAAAAAAACAGCANTACAACTGTTATATTAATAAAGAGGAAGACTTTTACGTATATGAAATACGAATATGTATGAGTACTGTTTAACTACAATTACAAGTTGTGGTCCAGTCTGGACCCATCTTTTGTACTTTTTAGATTAATCTAGATTTTGCAAGCTGCTCGCATTCTATGACTACTTCTCTATTTTTCTAACATAAAAAGTATTTACTTATTTCCTTTTTTTATAAAAACTTTCACCAATTAAAAAAAGTCGTCACGCTTTTACTTGTTTTAAATGTAATAATATATTATAAACTATATTTTATGTGATTTGGGTGGGTGGCGTCGTTCTATACTGGCATGCTCCTAACTGTCTTCTTTTGTTTTTACTTTTTGTAGTTGCCTCTCTCTTTTTTTCTTTTTTTTTTATTTTAAATTTTCTATATATCTTTCATAAACTTATTGTCTTCACTTTAGACTGTGTCTTGTAGTAATTCGACGTTTCTAACTTCGCTGGTCAACATAAGAATTTAAGTCATTACATACATGCGATAATATAAAAGTAATACATTTCTATGTTTTTCTCTTAAGAAAAGGCATTTTATAGTGATCTTCAACCAGATGCGATCTGAAGAAATGGAGTTTCTTTTTATTATATTATTATTGTCGGCACTTTAAATTAGTATTCTCTTCATTTTATATTAGTTGTCATTCTAGACTTTTTTTTTGTTTTAAATTAGTTGTCATTCTCATTTTTTAATATAATTTTTATACTAAAATTCCAAATATAACTTTGGTATAAATTCCACATAATACTAATAGATAATGTAATTAAGACTGTAATTTAATGTTATTTTAGGGCTAATATGGTCAAATTATAAAATTTCTTAATCTACGTAAAACAACCTAGAACGATAATTAAAATGTAACGGAAAGAGTTTTTTTTTCTTTTGTATTAAAATATCAACACCATGTGATCGTATTCTTAAAAACTATACAAAGATTCTTGCAATGAAAAACGAGGTGACGTGCATTCGATTAATTGAAAATTTTGGAAAATATAATTTGATATATATATATATATATTGATAAAATAATAAAATTGAAAGGAAAGTGACTATTACCGGGGAAAATAAGAGAATATACATATATATATATATATATATATATATTTAAATGTGAAATTTATTGATTAACAAAAAAGTGTTCTATATACAAGGCCATAAGATCACCTCCAACACTGATTTTTAATGAGTTTTTTAGAGGGGTTTTTAATAATAAGTTGATTTAATTTAAATAAAAATAGGTTATTATTCGAAGAACCATTACTTAAATTGGAGATTTAAGAAATTCTAAGAGACGCTAATATCTCACTCATTCATTGAATAGTGAAAAAAAAATTATCGACCCATTTAATTGATCACATAGTCGATATTACTGTTTTGTCGACCCATTTCATGGACTAAAAGATCGATAAAAAACATATGGAACTATTCTATCGATCAACATGTGGATAGAAAAATTTATTTCTTCACCAGCCTTTTATATCGACCCATTATATCAACTATTTGGTCGATAGAATAAACATATATATATATATATATCCATCTATTCTATTGATATTTCGGTCGGTAAAAAAAACTCTATGAATGCTCAACAATTTGTTTGAGAACCTACAATTAGACCCCTAAAAAATTAAAATTTCATGCAAGGTTCTTAACTTTCAAAAACACCATTATTTATAATTAAAATATATTAAGACCCTATATGAAGTTTTTATGGTTGGATATGCTCTAAAATGCCAAATAATGAACGAATAAAAAGTAATAAAAAATACTCAACGAGTGGCAAACCAACGTCTAAGAAGACTTTATAAGAGAATATTTACGGAGAAAGCACTAGTAAAAGTAGTCATTGATAGTATATATATATATGTATATATATACTGGAAGGTTAGAAAACTGATATTTGCATCTTGTCGCCGAAATGTTGTACATATAAATTGTTAACTCGCGCGTTGAAAACAAAAGGATTATCAAAATTACGTGCTCCTTCTATTTGGATTTTCATGGAATTTAATGATACGTAAACAAAAGAGAAAACTCAACGAATAAAGGCGTTTTCAATAATGATAATAGTGAGAATAGCCATGTAACTGTATATCTGTGCAGTTTTTCATAAAATTTGAAGAGCTTTTCAACTATTATATACATTGTGAACATCAAAAATATGAATAAGAAGACTAAAGAAAATTGGATTTATAATATGAATATTCACTAGTCTTTAGAAACAACATACGAAGAACAACTCTTACATAAGTGATTTCACTCATTGAGAATTGGAAACCTTCGTTTGTCTGTGCGTTGTCGTTTTGGGTTTCATCAGGAGGGATATGCAATAATCATGTTTTTTGGGAGACAAGGAGAGTCTTTCCAAACCCTAGCGTGCAACTTAAGCAACTCCTTTGCTTTCTCTTTAGTCTTACTCCCACAGCTAACTTGAAGCACAAGACACAACTTGTTCACAACACCCATCTGTAACATCTCTTGCAGCAAAGCAGGCGTCGCGCAGAACTTTCCCACCGACAACAAAATCCTAACAGCTCTTTCGCTTGTTGTTTGCGAAACCCTATGTATCTTCTTGCACACCACAGCTATGGCTGCTCCGTGGCTTAAGAACTCAGCTCTTCCTTCTGCACACTGGCACAATAAATCTAGAACCACCATAGCCATTTCTGGACCTCTTGTCTCTGATGAGAAGCTTTCGTCCATGAGAAGCTCGATTATCACAGAGATTGTTCCAGCTTCTACAGCCTTGTGTCTGTTCCTACCCCATGGACATGTGTTCACCAATATATGCATAGCGGCTCTCGTGGCTTTGTTCGAGATTCGGTCGTCTAATATCTGGACGACCTCAGTGAAAACCTGTGGCTTCAAACTCATAATCTGCATTGGATCCGCTGCTTCAAGAATGTTCTTGAGAAGCAAAGTCGCATAAACCCTTGACTCATAGACCCCACGTTGCATGATCTTAGTCAACGAGTTTATGATATCGTTACCCTTCTTGTTTAAAAGACTTTTGAGGACTGTTTCTGAGGTCTGGAGATGGTATAATAAGCTGAGGGCTTCATCGGTCAAACTCTTCAAAGAGTCAAACCTAGTTTCTGAGTCGTTGCTTACGATTGTAGCCAAAAACTCCGGTACACCGGCCGCCTCTAAACACCGTTTGTTGGTCGCGTTCTCAGATATAATCTGACGAAGTCGTTTGAGACACTTGACCAGGTTTTGATGAGAAGAAGCTGAATCTCTAGTGAGCTTTTCGATCTCAGATCTACAGATGGGAGGTCTGGGGGTTGGGATCCTCTCAACGCCATAGGACGCGTTTAATGTGCACCAAGATTGGATTAGACGGCGAAGAGTGTGGTTCGGTGTGAGCTCAGCGTCGCTTATGTCTTGTTTGGTGACCGGACACGTGTTCTTCTTACCGGAAAATAGCCATTTCTCGATACTCACTCTATCGTAGGTTATTCCGGTACAGACAGTCACCGGGTCTTTCATAATCTCAAGAGAGATAGGGCAAAGAAAGAATGGAGGAATCTCGATCTCGTCATCCATTGAAGAGGAAGTTGTGAAGTTTTACAAGAACCAAGATGAATATATTGAGCAACGAAGCTGCAAAAACCAATATATAATATTAAAATTTCTCTTGTTACGAGGTGTAGTGGTTGAGTCTTGGAGGATGTGAATTGGTTTGAATAAGTTATGAGAAGAAGAAGAAGAAGAAGAGAGATTGCAGTTTAAATATAGATGGCAAAAAAGTTCAGAATTAATTAAAAAGTCAAAACACGGAAAATACGATTACAATTTAGACAATCTCTGTCAAGTTGTCGACTCTGAATTCCAAATCAAAGAAGAAAAAAAACTAATATTAGTTGGATTATATATTTACGAAGGGACGAGCGAGTAACATAGATTTGACTTTTTTATTTTTCTTTCTGAACTGAGTGAAGAAAATAATAACACGTGGGACTTATGAAGAGGTTTTGACTTTTCAAGGAGAAAATTGTAACTAAACAGATAAGAAATTTGTGATAAAGATTTCAGGAGTTTATTTTGGGTCGTGCCGGTGGTGAAGTGTTAGAGATTGTGATAAGAACAATATTTGCTTTGTGTTTCTTTTTAATTACTCACATGCCATAAATTTTTATTCATCACATGCCATAATTGATTGATTCTTTTTATTCTCTGGTTACACACTTTTGCCACCTGTTTTAACTACTCAACTTTCTACTACCTTTTCTATTTTTGTTTCTGAGATAATGTGCTTAATTATAAAGTCTTGAGATTAAAAGATAATATTGACTTAAATTAATAATTGATGAATATTCAGATGTATTGTTAGAGCAAATAATCTTATTCTTGTAAACACATATACCTAATTATATATCTGTAATCTCATACACTGGCATTTATGCACATGTCCGATATAAAACTTTACCAAAAGCAAATATTAAAAAGGTATAATAAAAATGACAATGGATAATTGCAATTTTAGATTTATCTCGTCAAGTTGCTTTTGGTCTATTAGTTTTCTTTAATAAAGAAGTTCTGAGTTCAAATCTATTTGTGAATGATGAGTTATGCTTTAAACATGTTATTATTAACGGCTGATCTTGGAGACTGAAAAAAACTAGGGAGTCAAAAATCTGGAAGTCTTACTGTATATAAAAAAGAAATATATTAGGTTCACCTTTTGGGTTATTACTGATCATTAATACAATACATTGTGTCGTTAAACTAGGTTTTCATTCTGTAATTAACGTAATAACTGTTAAGTTTTTATATTTGAAGATATATATCGAATATATTTGTTAACCACGGTAACAAATTATAGATATTAATAGTGTTTATATATATCGTTAATATATAAAATTGTTCGTACAAGTGGAATGCAATTGAAATTTTGTAATTACCAAATAATAGTATCGTTATTTGATAAACTTTTAATTAGCAGCTCCATTTATTATGTTAGTACATGTCACTATTTTCATATATGTAATATAACTTATTTACTACCAGATTTGAAAGATACTATTAGTTTAACTCTTTCAATATCAGCAGCTGCATTTTTTTTTTATAAGTTAAGATTATTTTCATTTTAATATACTTTTTTGGGGGTCAACTTTCATGTTGATATCTTAGAAATGGTTATATTGATGGGTAGTTGACTCGATCAGACAATTAAAATTGGGTGCTCATATAACAAATATATTTGTTTTAAAAAGTCAGAAAAAATGCATCTAGTGCGCATCAAAGTAGACACCTTCAACTCAAGAAAAAAGTAACAACTACTGCATTATAAACACATTTTTACCATTTTGATGCTTTTACGTTGTTAATATAAGGATTCATCCTACTCATGCATCTTCCTTTATAAATCCATGCTCTCGTCTCTATCAGGCCTTCGAGCATCTTTCATGGCATCTCGACACTAACCTGATCCCAAAGGCTTTTAATCACAAGACTCGTCGTCTTTAATTTTTATAGTGGCCATTAGTCTAGACCCTCGAAGCTGTACTTCGTCACATGATGATCGTCAAGACCTTCATATCTGTAACCCATAGCTATTTTTCTCAACAATTTGGGAGCTTCTTTGAAAAGCCATTATTAATGGACTTAATGAATATCTAGAATTTAAAAATTTGTCAATTTTCTTTTTTTAGTCTCACAATAACACATCGTGTAGAAGAATATTAAAACATCAACATACATTTCATATTAAGCTATTTTCCCACGAGATTATGAATGTTTGTAGTAGCCGCCGCATCACTATCATCTACTCTGATGTTCTTATACTTATATTGTCCTCGTCGCTGCTACATCATCATTTCTTTTCTTTACAATTACTTTGGTTCTTTTTTAGATCAAACATGATATGTACATTCTTATCGAACTTGGTTCTCTCTAGGATTTATATTATAGTAATTTTTGAGTTTGATTAGAACTCAGTATTCGAGTCATCATCCAAAGTCTTATTCTTTGTCTAGATATTATTTATTTATTTTATTTTGTGTATTGACAATTAATAGTATAATCGAGTACGAGTTTTCTCAAATATATAATACAAAAATAAAATTTTCGTCATCAATTCTTACAAGATATTCTTACAATAAATTAGCAGTCGAGTATAAAAGTTATATTCATACTATATGCTTACGTTTGTTTGATATTGTTCTTCTGTTTTGAGCAGAACTAAGCATGCCGCCACAATTAAATTAATTTCTGCTAGACAATTACATCATTCATAATTTGGATCGACATCCTTGGATAATCTACTTTTCGGATTTAGTTGTCAGTTTTCTTGATCACATATGTATTAGTTTGACTTGCTGGTGAAACAGTTTTTTTCTTTTTTCTTTTTAACAAGTAACCGTTGAATCGACAATAAAGGCCAATCCATAGTCTAAGTTCTCTAAATAGAACATGATGTAATTTAAACCCACCACCTCATCTCTAGCTAAATCAGAGCAAGCCAACTGAATTACCTGTTTCTTGACAATGAAACAACTTTCTATTCTTTGATTTTAATAAATCACATATAAATGTAATGTAAACCAAACCAAAATTTTGATTATTGTTTTTGAGACAGTGATTCAATGAATGTTTTTGAGACAATGGTATTTTAGATTATTGTTTTTGAGACAATGATTCAATGAATGTAAACCGAAACAAAATTAATATGTATTAGATGAACCATCCGAGAAAATACTCACACAAGTCCGAAATCTATATATCCAAAAAACTAAAGCTGAACTCGAACAAAAACCAAATCAATAATCAAATTTTAGATTTCTAGAGTTTATTTATTATTTTGTTTTTTATTTTAAAATTTTATATAAAAATACTTTTAAACCCAAAATCGATCTATACCGAACCGAACCATATTCAAAAAATAAAAATAGCTGAGTATGTTTTAAATCAAAAGAACTAAAATACCGAATCAGAGGAACTGAACTCGAAAAAATACCATAAATGGGTCTTAAATCTATGTACCCAGAAAACAGAGTCTAAACCCGAACCTGAACCAAATCAAAAACCGAATTTATAACTGGTATATTTATATTTTTTTTTTGTTTTTTTGTTTTTTTGGTTTTTAGATATTTATTAGTTTTCAAAATCTCTTATATAATAAAAGGATAACATTAACTTAAATACGGTGTTATATTGTCTCTTTTGTACTAGATTGTATTGTTACTAGGAAATATTATCACATAATATTTGTCACACAATTATATTCTGATAAGATTTTATAACTAATTAATTAATTATTATTCTCTAGATTAAATATTATTAAATAATTAATTATAATAGATTATCTCGCCTACGAGATTATCATAATTATATCCTTATCCGACAAGATTATCATAATTATATCCTTATCCTAATCAATATTTATTAAAAACAATATTCCTAATCCTAATAGGAAAACTAATAAACAACATCTATTTAATACCCGACACACCTAGGACAATTATCACAATTCTCAAACGATTCGAAAGTAAGATTTGAATATCACAATTATCACATCTATTTAACCATTTAAGATTTGATTTTTGTTAGTTAAAAAAAAATTCTCTAACCAATTAAATTTGAATTTTTTTTGTTAAAAATAAAATTTTAATTAATTAAGATTTGATTTTTGTTGGTTTAGAAAGACCAATTAAAATTTGATTTTTGCTGGTTTTAATAAGAAATTTTTAACCAATTAAGATTTGCATTGGTTTTTTAAAAATAAATTTTTTGTTGAGATTTTGATAAGAACATTAATACAATTTTGTTTTTTCTAACAAATAAGTTTTTTTGGATTTTATTAAAAAACTTAATTTAAATATTATACGTAAACGCAATAAAAATATTGTATTGAGATAATCCAAATCTCTATATATAATAAAATTGTAGCGTTGACAGATTCATAAAATTTATAATAAATTTAAAAATTATCTCTTGATAATATTTGATAATATTCTTTAACTAATTCTTAATAATATTTTATCTACATAATATTACCAATTTATTTTAATTTTAGTATAAAAAGATTTTTAACTTATATCTCTATTATAATAAAATCGTAACAATAAGATTTTCAGTAATAAAATAATTTTAAATTTTAGATTTTTTTGATTTGTCAATTTATATTAACTATTTAATTTGTGTGAGTAACATTTTTTTAGATAATTTTTCACATGATTTGGTCTTATCTTTATCTCTTTGTAACAATAAATTTTTTTTTAATTTTGTTAATAGAGATTTTTTTTATGATTTGGTTACTTTTTTGAACTTTTATTTGATTGGTTGTATTTTTGAACCTTAAAATTAATCCAGTAATTAACAAAATACCTTATATTTAATTCAATATTTAGATTTAAAGTCCTTAAACTTGTTTTGATTGGTTAATTGGCTTAAACTAATTAATTTATTTTTTCGTTTATATAAGATTATTTTTAAAAATGAATTATTTATTTTAAAGGATTTTAATAAAAACATACAATTAAAAAAGAAACTTTAACCAATTAAGATTTGATTTTTATTAATTTTAAAAAGAATTTCATATCAATTAAGATTTGAATTTTGTTTGTTAAAAAAAAAACCTTAACCAAATAAGATTTTATTTTTGTTGGGTTAAAATGAAATCTCTAACCATATAAAATTTGATTTTTAATGGTTTTAAGAAAAAATCTTTAACCAATTAAGATTTTATTCTTGTTGGTTTAAAAATAAATCTTTTGTTTGAATTTTGATAAGAACTTTAAGATGAGTTTATTTATTTTAACAAATAAGTTTTTTTGTATTTTCATAAGAACCGTAATTTAAATATTATTGTTCAATACAGTAGAAAACAACAAAAAAAGTATTTTATTGATATATTCATAATTCAAATCCAAATACCTTATATGTAGGGGAAATCAAACAAATGATTCCTGATTCTAATAGAACAAAAATTTTAATCAAAATCTATATAGAAATATCTCTAGATAAATTTAATAACACCAAAGATTTTTTGTATTTTTTTTCTCTCAGTTTTTCTTTTTCTTTATCGTATATTTCTCTGAATTTTTTTTGTTGAAACCCAACAAATAAACCTGGAGGATTAAAGTTAAAGTTCTAAAACTCTAGAAAATATACACTTAAGTACATGTTCAAAGCGATTGATATGACTCTTTATGATTTTAAGGTACATTATCAATAATTTATCTATGTGAATATCTTTATAATGATTTAAAATATTTTCTAATTAATTGATATGTATATTTTTAGGGTGAGAACAAAATAGCCTCAGAATGCTCCAGTATAAACAAAATAGGCCATATGGGATCTGGGACCCACAAGATGGGACCGTACCAAAAAACTCTATGATATATGTTTTTTTCATCAAATATATATATATATGTATATATATATATATATTTAGGGTGATAAAATTCAATATAATGTAAAAATGAATGAATTGGTTTTTAAATTCAAAAAATTTGTTGAACCATGAAGTACTAAAATCATTACAAACCTACAAGTTTCTCCTATAAATCGAGCTTACTGTGCTTCTACTCATAACTTCAAGTTCTCTTTCATGTACACAACCACTGCCAACATATCCTCCACCGGATTATGTGTTCGGATTAAAATTGGTTGATTGTCCTGAATTACTTGAAAGACAACTTAAAAATATCTATCTTATACGTAATCACTTTTTAAAAAAAATATTATTTTTGATTGTAAGTATTAATTATTAAAAATAGTAATATTTGTTATATATAAAAGACATTATATATCTTATAAATTTTATATACAATCAAAATTTTAATAAATATATATATTACAATATGTATATATATATATATGATTATAAGTATTAATTATTTAAAATAAGTATATTTGTTATATATATACAAGACATAAAAAATGAAAAATCTATAATTTCAATACAAATATACAGGAAATAAATCAATTTTTCACAAAAATATTACTTATATACAGAAAATATAAATAAATACATTTTTTAATTATAAGATAAGAAAACGAATAATTAATGATATGGGCATTTATGAAAACTAAATAACTAATGATATCAACTTTCATGTTTTCAAAAACTAAAAAATATATTAGTTATATTAAATATCAGTTTTTTTAATCTACAAATACATATTAATAAGATGATTATACATACATTTATATTAGTATATTCTTGCTGAATTGATTAAAATATTAATAAATAAAAATATATGTCAAATTGATACAATAAAACAAAAATATGCATGAATTTACAAACTTAAATGAATACGAGTTTAAAACTATATATATATATATATTTATATTAGTATGTACTTAGTAAATTACTTATGATATTAATAAAGAAAAGTATGTGTTCTATCGATAATGTATAACACAACAAAATTAAATAGATCTTAAAATCTAAATAAATACGGGGTCAAAACCCTAAACAAATATGGGTCTAAAAATTAAATTATAAATGAGTATAAAACATAAATGAACATGAGTCAAAACGTAAATAACACAAGTCAAAAAATTTTATATGTAAAATTGTAATGGATCAAAACTTAAGTAAACAGAAAAAAAAAATATTTTGTGTACAAACTATAAATTTATTTTTAATATATCAAATATATATCTAATTAAGTAACTAATAAATTTACATATACAAATCAAACCATAAATAAATAAATAAAACAAACAAATATTATATAACCCGTGCATAGCACGGGACATCATCTAGTGTTATATATAAATCTATAACAAAATTTACTTTAGGCCAATTTTAACGGTTGTTACAAACCATATGTTAGTTTTATCCTAAAGTTTATAACACGTTCAAAATAAAAATATCTCTTGTTTTAATATATAAGACTTGGATTATACACGCGTAATAATGCAGGACTTAATTATTTTTTCAAATTTTATTCATTTAAGTTGTTAGACCTATAATGATATTTTGGAATATTATTTTTGAGATGTTGATTCAAAGACGGTAATCTGAACCGAAATTGATCTGTATTAGAGGAACTTCAAATGAGTCCTAAATCTATATATCCAAAAAAACAAACCTGAACCCGAAACTGAACTGGAACCAAATCAAGAACCAAGTTTTAGGTTTCTAGAGTTTTTTATTATTATTATTTTAAAAAAAATTATATAAAACTACCTCTAAACTTGAACTCGATCTATACCAAACCGAACCATATCCAAAAAATAAAAAAAATCTGAGTAAATCTTAAATCAAAAGAACTAAAATACCGAATGAGATGAACCAAACATAAAAAATATTGCAGATGGATCTTAAATCTATGTACACAGAAAACCGAGTTCAAATCCAAACATGAACCAAATTATGAACCAAATTTGTAACCGGTATATTTTTATTACTTTTGTTTTTTGGTTTTTCTATTAAATATTATTAGTTTTAAAATTTTATATAAATATTTGTAACAAAATCCATTTTAGTCCTAGTTTTTAAGGGTTGTTACAAACTATATATTAATTTTATCCTAAAGTTTACAACACTGCCAAAATGAATGTGTCTTCCACTTTAATATATAAGACTAGGATTATATCCGCGTTATAACGCGTGATTTGATTGTTTTTCAAATTTTATTCATTAAGGTTGTTAGATCCGTGTTGATTTTAGAATATTATTTTTGAGATGTTGATTCAATGACTGTAACCCGAACCAAATTTGTTCTGTATTAGAGGAATCATTCAACAAAATACTCACATAAGTCCTAAATCTATATATCCAAAAATTAAGCCCGAACCCGAAGCAAAACCAAATCAAGAACTAAATTTTAGTTTTCTAGATTTTTTTATTATTATTATTTTTAATTTTAAAATTTTATATAAAATACTTGTAAACCCGAACTCGATCTATACCAAACCGAACCATATCCAAAAAATAAAAGTATCTGAGTAAGTCTTAAATCAAAATAATTAAAATATTGAATTAGAGGAATAGAACCCAAAAAATATCGTAAATGGGTCTTAAATCTATATACTCGGAAAACCGAGTCTAAATCCGAACTTGAACCAAATCAAGAACCGAATCTGTAACCGATATATTTATATTATTTTTTTTTTGTTTTTTTAATATTTATTAGTTTTAAACTTATATATATATATATAAATCTGTAACAAAATCTATCTTACGCCTATTTTGAAGGGTTGTTACAAACCATATGTTAATTTTATTTTAAAGTTTATAACACGGTCAAAATCAAAGTGTCTCCCGCTTTAATATATAAGATATATATATTATTATTATTTGCATAAATTATATGTAACATAAAAATTAATTAGTGGGCATGCGTATGTAGAACTTTTTATTTATGCAAAGTATCAGAATTTCTTTTAGCAATATTTCCTTAGTTCTCTTGTTGTTGTTGTTGTATGTTTTTAGTTTCCGACATGTACAAAGCATTGCAAGATTTCCACGAAACGTCAAAAAGCAACAAAAAGCGTATCTATATATATGATTCTGCATACCAATAATATATACTGTTTTGAAATCATTGATTGTCGAAGGCAACATCGTTGAGACAATGCATAACTAATCTACTTTATAAAATCAAGTGTGGTTCAAGTATGAAAGACAAAACTAATCCACAACATATACAGCTGGTTTGCTCGGTACAGACTACATACAGGCTGTTGACTTTGACTTGTTAAGTAAGAGAAAGGCCTTAAAATTATACTTACATAAATCTCATTAAAAAATGTAAAGTAATTGTTGTATAGTAATGTGTGGAGGTTATTGAATTTGACAGCTTCTGAATATTTGTTTCGTGGACTTAATTGATCAAAATTCTTACCTAACCCTTTTTGTTTAAATTTCTTCTAAGAACTTGTTATGAGCATTCAGTGTAAACTTTGCACATGTAAATGATGAAAATCCTCTCAAAATTTTATATTTTTATGCAATTAAAATAACAAAAGAAACGTTATTGGAGGAAAGCTCAAAAAATGAGCGATGTACCTAATCAAATCGGAACCTTGATTGAATTTGGGGCTTCTAAGTTTTAATATGTTGAGTTCAAATTGGTGTTGTTATTTGGACTGCAAATGGTAGCTAAACATTATGTCTTAATGGGTTGGGTGAGAATTTCTTTGTATATGTATGTATGCACCCAAACGTGATGAATTTGAGATATATTCTGTGGGAAAAGTATTTGGGCCTCTATCAAAAAAAAAAAAAAAAAAAAAAGAATTTGGGCCTTTTNTATGGGCCACAAAAAATACACACGCATATATTCTGTAAGAAAAAAATAATACAAAACCTCTAACATCAGTCATTAACAAAAGTTGTTTACATCTAAGCTTCCGTCTTCACTGCTTCTACCCTGTTTTCTTATGCAGATGTTATTGTTTCCTCTTCTTGTTTTGTTTATTTTCTTATCGGGCTTTTAATTTGGGTCGGAACTTGGTTTACATTTTGACCGCTTTTATTTTGTTTGTGTTTCGGCCTTAATTTTAAGATTGTGGACTGGGCTAGGCCCATATTTACCATTAATATATATTCGGATTTTGTGTTAACAAAAAACAAAAGTTGTAAAGGTTACAAGCACACAAATTAGCGCATGTTAAAAAATATATCTAAATATAATATATATTATTGTTATTTAGTAGTTTGTGTAATAAGTGGAAAGAACAAAAAGAAAAATACAATATAGGAGAGAAGACTAGTAGAGAATACGTGGGAACTGAGTAGTAATAATTTTCCTATATTTTGGTCACTTATGTGTTCTCCTTCATAATGCAAAAGAACTAGCATATTTATACGGAGAGTAAGATGGTTAAGTACAATACTAAAAAAAGTAAATGGATAATTAATTAATTGAAAAAATTAACTAATATAACCTACTTTATTTTATATATTATTAAGATA
>OVBA01006969.1:0-15758 GCA_900406435.1 Lepidium aucheri
TAGAATATGGAAAACCCTAATGACTAATGGAAAGTAGTGTGTGGGCTTTCTTTATTGGGCTTCAGTCTTGTGTCTTGTAGTGGGCCCGTTATAGATTCCATCCATATAGTTTATAACAGATTTTTTATTTTTTTTGTTTCTTTTGCTTGTCCTTTCCATAACTATGTCATTTTCTTGGCTTTGTACTAAAAATTTGTCCTCTTTTAAAAAAAAACAAGATATGTAAAACTAAACGTTTTTAACTCAAAATTTAATTTATTATTTAGTAATCATGATGAAATGGCTAAATATTTATTTCTAATAGTTTTCCACACAAAAGTTTGATTATATGGAGTCGCGTAGCTCTTCGTATAATATAACCTATAATATAATCAGTCCATAACCAAGCCATAACCAGATTTTAAACCAGATTTTTGACTCGATTAAGAGTCTTTTATGACCTGATAAAATCCAAAGGCGAAATAAGCTAATTATGAACCCTAGAAATCGGAAAATCACGAATTGTTGTGAAATCGAAGGGGAAAGCTTGAGAGATTGAGCGATGGATGACGACTTGGAGGCTCTATAGATGATTCAGGTATATGATGCAGCAGAAAAATACTTGGGCTTTTTGGACGATTCAAGCAACGAAGAGGAACATGAGCGGAATGTCAACCAACTAGAATAAGAACTGATGGAATTCCGTGATGAATCTTGAGTTAACGCCAATGTGCTGCCAGAAAGTGAAAATGAAGCTGAAGATAGAGGCGGCGAAGGCTCCAACAGTGATTCTTCTTATGGTCAAAGAAACAGAGGAAACTACTTTGAGCCAAGTGAAGGGTTGCTTTCAGAAAACATGACCTTCTTCAACAAAGTTGGATTCAAGGAGGCTGTGGCAAAATATGCAATAAGAACATGTCAAAACTTAAGGCAGCAGAGGTATGATAAAATGAAAGTGGCTTACAAGTGTATTGGTAAAGGTTTTGGTGGTAAGAGCTGTAGCTGGAGGATTTACTGCTCAAGGATTGCGAAGAATGAAGAGTGGAATGTTGGAATTTTCAACAAAGTACATTCTTGTTCTATGATTGGAAATTGTCACATGATCAAACTGCTGGTTATAGCAAGGCTGTTTTAGATAGAATTAGGGATGAACCTGACTACTACATGCCGATGAAAGATTGAAGAAGTGATAAGAGCGCAGTGGAAGATGACTATGTCGAGACATCAATGTCAGGTTACGAGAAAGAAAGCGTTAAGGTGGATAGAGAAGGAATATGATGACCAGTTCTCTCGTCTCCCGGATTATGCTGCAGAGATCCTTGAAGGTAATCCTAACTCAACCATTGAGATTTAGACAGTAAGAAATGAAGAAGTTCAAGATATATTTAGTAGGTTTTACGTCTGTTTCGAACAACTTAAAAAGGTCATAGAAGGAGATATGTCGACCACTAGTTGGTTTAGATGCTTGCTTTATAAAATGCAAGATGAAAGGTCAGATGCTTGTGGCCTTAGGGAGAGATGGAAATAACCAAGTGTATCTGGTAGCTTGGGGTTGTGTTAAGGTTGAAAATACTGAAAACTGGAAGTGGTTCATTAACAAAATAAAGTTTGACTTGGAGCTTGGAGATGGTGCAGGTTACATCTTTATGTCTGACCATCAAAAGGGTAATGTATTGTGGAATTTGTGGTGCATAACATCACAATGCAAAGTTTCATAAGTCTAAATGCTATCAAGTTTGATCAATAATGATTGTATATTGCGTTTCAATTATGTATGATCAATTATCTTAATTATTTTCATCTTTTTGAAGGGATCTCAAGGTGAATCAAGTCAGCTGCAATTGGTTTCAGTGGACATTACTCAAGCAGAGTCTTCTCAATCAGAGTCTGTACAAGGACAAGTTGATGTTGCTACTGAATCAATCCTTGAAGTAGATTGGTGCTTTTGTTGTTGCTGGTTTTGGTTTTAGGATAATTATTCTTGGTTAAATGAGGCAGTGAACAATGTGCTTGTCTCTCTTCTAAGTAGGTTTTTTGAGCAACAAACTCAGCTACAGTGTGTTGCTATTCAGTTTCTTTTGTTTTTCTTTTGCAACTATTAATATAATGAATGTTATCTCTGTCTTTACTTTAATACAAAATCAAACATGTTCTTAACAAAAGGTCATAGTTTGAATATAATCACAAAAACATGGTCACACAAAGAACAAGTCTTAAACAAGAACAAGTCTTAAACAACTCTTAAACAACATCACACACAACTCTTCAAGAAATAATGGAACTAACTACCAATGATCTTCAAGGTGATATATAAAAATATGAAGATTACACACAACACCACAATCAGTCGCTTAAACCAAGTCTTGGCATGAAGTATAGTAGTCTCAACTCTCTCCAAAATGTAAATCTCAAATTCTGTTATCATCTTCTCATTCTCTAGACGTGATGTCATTACATCTTGATGAAGACTCTGGAGTTTTGAATCAATGATCCCGAACTCTTCCAATATTGCTTTATCCATCCATTTAAACAGATGTTTCTCATTGGTTTCCTGCATCAAAAACAAAAAAAGTTCACCATTCCAATTTTTAAAAACAAACCAATTAACCAATCGAAAATCCATAAAGAAACCAATTCAAAGATTTAATGAAGCTTAAACTTACACTAATAGATACAATATATGCACATCTGAAAAATTTTAGATTTGGATTTCCTTCTTATCTTGTTAGCTTCGTGACAATGTCTTCACCGCACCAGCATCTTCGGGGAATACCCACCGCCTTTCCTACTCTGTGAGCAGTAGATGATTCCGACATATTACCAGATGCATTGCTCATTATCAATTGAAGAAATTTTTGGTGAAGATTTAGGGATTTTGGGGATTTAGGTTACGATTTCTGATTTTTGGCTAAAACTGAGTTGTAGAAGCCATGTTTTGGGTATACAATCGGGTCATAAATGTGGATTCGGTTTGGTTTTAGTCTGGTTGTATGGTTTATGTTAAACATAAAACAGGAAATCAGACATGTATGTTGAATTAAAAAGTTTGCATCTCAATTGTATATGTAGATATGTGTCAAATTTGGTAATTACATCAAATGCATGAAGGACACATGGTGACCTACATCAAATACATGAAGAACACATGGTGACTTGGTGAACAAGTTGATGAGGCTTGGTGAAGACACTTGGAGGTTCGGTGTTGACACTTGGAGGTTTGGATAGCAACTTGATGGTGATCCTTCACCTATAAATAGGTGCTTCACTCTCATTTGTAAATCATCCCAAAACAACAAATTCTCTCTACAATCAAAACTTGTAGTATTCTCTTCTCTCCTTTTGTAATATTTCAAAGAGTGAAATATTAATTCGGTAGTGTTTGGAGGACGTAGGCATTTTGGCCGAACCTCGTTAAATTCTGGTGTCTTTCTCTTTCTTTAATTACTTTAGTTTATTTCTTTTAAAATTTGCTTCGCTGCTTCCGCAACAATTGGTATCAGAGCCACATTTTTAGGAAAAAATATTATGCTCTGTGCACTGTAGGTATACTACGGTCGGCGCATCAGAAGTTTTTTTCTTTTTCCGGGTTTTGTTGATTGACAAATTTTTAAAGGAAAAATTATTGCAATTTTTGAATTGGGTTGAGATGACAAACCAAGACGAAAATAAACTAACAATGTCGAATGCTTCTTCAAGTATTTTTCAGAGAGCCGTAGGTGCTTTTCCAAGGTTGATGGTGGAGATTTTTGTCGGTAGCGGTCATTTTGGCATGTGGGAAAGTGAGGTTCTAGATGTGCTGTTTCAGCAAGGTCTAGACATTGCAGTTGAAGGAAAGAAACCAGATAGTATGGGAGAGAAATATTGGAAGAACCTCAATCGATTAACATGTGGTACAATCTGATCATGCTTATCTAGAGAACAAAAGTATGCATTCTGCAAAGAGACTTCTGCTAGTAAGTTGATGACGGTGTTAGAGGAAATTTTTTTGAAGGAAAACAGTCAGAATAAGCTTCACATGAAGAAAAGGCTGTTTCGATTCACCTACATTCCTGGTACCACAATAAATGAGCATATCACCAGCTTTAATCAGCTTGTTGCAGATTTGTTGAACCTGAATGTGACCTTTGAAGATGAGGATCTTGCCTTGATGTTGTTGGGATCCCTTCCAGAGGAGTTTGAATTTCTTGAAACAACTCTGCTCCATGGGAAGGCTGTTGTTTCCCTCAGTGAAGTATATGGAGCCCTATACAGCCATGAACTAAGGAAGAAAGATAAAATGGAAAGCTTAGGTAGAACTATTGAAGAAGCGTTGATTGCAAGAGAACATCCGGTTAGCCAGACAAAAGAAATGAAAAAGCAATCAAAGTCGAAAGCCAAGATTCGTAAAAACGAATGCGCTTTCTGTCAGGAAAAAGAGCATTGGAAGAAAGATTGTCCTAAACTGAAAAACAAAGGACAATCCAGTAAAGCAAAAGTTGTTGCAGATTCAAATGTAGCTGAGTATAATGAAGACTCAGACTATTCACTTGCTATTTCGGGTAGAACTAGCTCCTCTACTATTTGGCTATTTGATTCAGGATGCAGCAATCATATGTGTCCAAATTGTGAATGGTTTCACGATTTCAAAGAGCAAGAAAATGGAGTAGTCTATACAGCAAATGATTTCCCGCTCACCACACATGGGATTGGTTCCATCCGACTGAGGAATCATGATGGATAATCATAACATTAAAGGATGTTCGTTATGTGCCAAGTTTATCGAAGAATCTCATCTCACTGGGAACCCTAGAAGAAACGGGTTTCACGTTTCGTGATAAAGATATTCTCCGGAGCACAAGTGGTAATGAAAGGAGTTTGAAAAAATAATAGGTTGTATCATTATCAAGGTACAACTATTATTGGAACTGCAGTAGTAGCATCAAGTGATGAACAGGAATCAGAGGCGGCCAAGTTATGGCACATGCGCTTGGGGCATGCTGGACAAAAATCCTTGAATCAACTTGTGAAACAAGGATTGTTGAAAGGTTTGCAGACCAGCAAATTGGATTTCTGTGAGCATTGCGTGAAAGGGAAAAAGACAAGGGTAAAATTTGGAACAGCAATCCATGATACTAAAGGTATCTTGGATTATGTTCATTCGGATGTATGGGGACCTTCAAAAACACCNAATTCAAAAACACCGTCATTGGGAGGAAACCACTACTATGTTACCTTTGTTGATGATTTTTTCCGAAGAATATGGGTGTATGCAATGAAGACTACGGATGAAGTGCTTGGAATTTTCCTTAAGTGGAAAAAATGATGGAAACTTAAACAGGTCAAAAGATCAAACATCTCCGATCAGACAATGGTGGAGAATACAGGAGTGATCCATTTATGAAGGCATGCAAAGACAGCGGCATTGTCAAACACTTCACAGTTAGCCACACACCACAACATAATGGAGTGGCAGAACGCATGAACCAAATATTGCTTGAGAAAGTTCGGTGTATGTTGTTCAACACTGGAGTAGGGAAGCAATTTTGGGCTGAAGCTGTTGTATGTGCGAGTCACCTCATTAATCGCATGCCATCTAGTGCTGTTGGTGGTAAAACACCATTAGAGAAATGGTTCGGAAATCCTGCTTCAAATTATGACTCCCTACATGTTTTTGGCTGCACTAGTTATTATCATGTTAAGGAGTCAAAGTTGGATCCTCGTGCGAAGAAAGCAATTTTCATAGGAATCATATCCGGAGTAAAAGGATATCGTCTTTGGTGCCTAGAAACCAAAAAGATGATCATCAGTAGGGATGTCACCTTTGATGAATCTACCATGTTGGGAAAGGTGACTGTAGAACAGAAGAGTGGTACTCCAAATCAGGTGGAGTTGGAAAGAAATATTATTGTTCCAGCAAATGATGAAGTCGAAACTTCTATGGTAGATGAGGAGTTAGATGAAGAAGAGGTTCAAACTCAAGAATCTCTACAGCAAGATGAGCCAATTACATTGAGAAAGCCAAAGAGAATAACGAAAAAACCCGCTCGGTATATTGATCAGGTGGCTTATGCATCTCCCATGGCAAGTGATGATATTCCTGCCACTTATAAAGAAGCAGTCGAAAGTTCAGAAGAAGACAAGTGGAGGAGTGCCATGGTTGATGAAATGGAATCCCTTTAAAAAAATCAGACATGGAAGTTAGCCAATCTTCCGAAGGGAAAGAAAGCAATTGGATGTAAATGGGTATATACAAAGAAAGACGGATTTCCTAACAAGTCCGATGTACGCTACAAAGTAAGGCTAGTAGCTAAAGGCTATGCTCAAAAGGAGGGGATAGACTACAATGAAGTATTTTCTCCTGTAGTGAAACACTCTTCTATCCGCCTTCTATTAGCTTTGGTGGCACAGTTGGATATGGAGCTGTTTCAAATGGATGTAAAAACAGCATTCCTACATGGAGATTTAAAGGAGGAAATTTATATGGCACAACCTGATAGATTTAAGGTTACCAGAAAAGAAGACATGGTTTGTAAGCCTAAAAAATTGTTGTACGGATTGAAGCAATCACCAAGGCAATGGTACAAGCGATTTGACAAGTTCATGTTGAGGCAAAAGTACACAAGAAGCAAGTATGATCATTGTGTGTATTTGCGCAAGCTGCAAGATGGGTCTTTTATATATCTTCTTCTTTATGTTGATGATATGCTAATAGCTTCCAAGAACAAAAAGGAGATTGAAAAGTTAAAATCTCAATTAAATGGTGAATTTGAAATGAAGGATCTTGGTGAAGCAAAGAAGATTCTTGGCATGGAGATAAGTAGAGATAGGAAGTTGGGAACACTTTGGCTGACTCAGAAGGAATATCTGAGAAGAGTACTTAAACGTTTTGGCATACATGATGAGTCAAAACCTGTTAGTACACCACTTGCTTCCCATTTCAAACTCAGTGCAGAGTTATCTCCAAAAGATGCAGCTGAAAGAGCATATATGTCTAAAGTTCCATATGCAAGTGCAGTTGGAAGCTTAATGTATGCTATGGTGTGTACGAGGCATGATATTTCATATGCAGTTGGGGTTGTGAGTAGGTATATGCATAATCCTGGAAAGAAGCATTGACAAGCAGCAAAATGGATACTACGGTACATTCTGAACACCATAGATGTTGGTTTGGTATTTGAGCAAGAACAAGGTGGTTAATATGTGGTTGGATATTGTGATTCCAACTATGCTGGTGATCTGGATAAACGTCGATCAACTACTGGTTATGTGTTTACTTTGGCAAAAGCGCCAGTATGTTGGAGGTCTACATTACAGTCAATGGTTGCTTTGTCTACAACATAAGCAGAGTATATGGCTTTGCAGAGGCTGTAAAAGAGGCAATTTGGCCTCAAGGGTTGCTTGGTGAACTAGGGATTCGACATAAGCATATTAAGGTGCATTGTGATAGCCAAAGTGCTATCATGTTGGCAAATAATCAGGTTTACCATGCAAGAACGAAGCATATCGATGTTCGTTACCACTTTATATGAGAAATTATCGAAGGTGGAGTTGTCGTCTAGAAGATTCATACCATTGAGAATCCAGCTGATATGTTGACAAAGACAGTAACTTTAATCAAGTTTGAACATTGTTTGAACTTGATTAATATTGTCAAAAATTGAAAAGTGCATAGATGAACACTACTGAGAACAAGAGATTTGAAGATATGAAATTTGACAAGGTGGAGATTTGTAGATATGTGTCAAATTTGGTAATTACATCAAATGCATGAAGGACACATGGTGACCTACATCAAATGCATGAAGAACACATGGTGGCTTGGTGAACAAGTTGATGAGGCTTGGTGAAGACACTTGGAGGTTTGGTGTTGACACTTGGAGGTTTGGATAGCAACTTGATGGTGATCTTTCACCTATAAATAGGTACTTCACTCTCATTTGTAAATCATCCCATCAACAAGTTCTCTCTACAATCAAAACTTGTAGTATTCTCTTCTCTCCTTTTGTAATACTTCCAAGAGTGAAATATTAATTCGGTAGTGTTTGGAGGACGTAGGCATTTTGGCCGAACCTCGTTAAATTATGGTGTCTTTCTCTTTCTTTAATTGCTTTAGTTTATTTCTTTTAAAATTTGCTTCGCTGCTTCCGCAACAGTATGTAATTAAACAGAGGCCCAATATTCATGTGCAATTATGGTTATGTCAAAGTTTTCGGGTACAATTAGACCGTCAACCCAATAAATAGAAGGAGAATTGTATAATAACTTAGCTTAAATTTCAGAATAGCTCCATCGACCAATCCACTTCAATATGATCCATTACTTAAGAAATTGGATTGTGTGCCTCTAATGGGCCAGGTCCACCTGATCCAGAAGCAGAGCCACATTGTCTGTTCATGTCGACAGATGGGAAAGGAGCTAGGGTTTCTGATGACGACGCCGAAAGAAACCAGATATGATCCACATTTATGTCACTGGCTAGTAGTCAACCAAAGAGGAGATAATCGGATCCGGTGTGGGAAATATCTTGAGTTTTTGAAAATCCTGATGAAGAGTAAGAATCTTGGAGATAAAACATTGAGGAGTTTGAGGTTGCACATCAAGAGACATGGCGGTGGAGATAAGGCGAAAAAACTCTCTATTGAGCTTACCAACAGTGAGGATATGAGGACCGGTACATAGATGGTGGGATTTACTAGATGATGGTGGATGGAGAGAAGGGTCTGAGAGGTTTTGAACCGCCGAATAAATCTAGAATTTTAGAGACGCAAAACTCATCTTCTTCGGGGGAGGAAGGGGATTGTGACAACGCTAGAGATGTTCTTGTCCTCGGAAAACAAAGTTTTGACACTTACCACTGCCGATTCAGCCTTAATTGACTAGAGAATAGGGGAGTAAAAGCCAAACAAAAAAAAAGGAGAGAAGACACAGAGAGAGGAAGCACAACAACAAGAGAAAACAACGGATGAAGCCTGACGCCGGTTGATTCTGCCTCTAATACTGAAAAAAATGAAAAAACCTTGGTAATTGGGGCAGAAAGCGTTTGAAATTTTAGAGAGGAAAAAAATTGATTTTTTTGATAAAATGTCTATTCAAACGACTTTGGATTTTCCCATGTCCTTTTTTTTAACATCACAGAATATGTTGATTATGAAAATGAGAAATAGATTGTCCACAGAGCATTTATGTTATTTTTCATACTCCAACTCCCAAAAAGAGGTATTTCCTACAAGTTTTTGGAAAATGGGTATCTCCACAATTTAAGATTTAAAAGGGTATTTTCAATAAATATATATATTTGTTAACTTATATTTTCGATAATATTATCAAAACAATAACCCATGTACGTACATGTGTAAAAAAATGGACAAGAAAAAAGTTCATAAAATACATTATTTACGTCTACGATTAGAATATATCCAATGAAAGAAAAAGTAAAACAAGCGGATAACGTCAAAAACATAAACAATAACCAAATAAATTAAGGTGTTATCTAAAAATCCAAGACCTCCCCAATGCCCCGAAAAGTTCCAAAGCCGAACAAAAACCCAAGTCACCACTATACACATGAGACGGCATGTATTGATGAAATGTCTCACCAAATCATTCAAATGTACGAAGTCAACATTGTTAGACGACACAAGGTCCATGTCTTGACATAATTGAGATTCTTCTACCACTTCTTCATTGGAACAAGAGTACCATTCATCGACCACTTCGTGATTAGAAATAGACGACATAGATGTGTTATGCTCGTTTTCATAGCATGAGTACCACTCATCGTGTACATTTAGTTCCATTTTTCTCTTTTTAGCCTTTGAACGAATGACTAATGGGTTTCCATTAGCACATTGAATCTCTTTCTTCGAAAGTTCTGAAAGATTCTGCTCTTCTACATCTTTTCCAAAGGCATACCTTGTGTATAGCTTCATGGAATCTTCGTGGTTTAGACCTTGAAGCTCATAACTTTCATTGACATGGAACTGGTCAAGAACTTGTTTATCTCTTGAAGTTATGATAATAAAGCTCCCTCGACCAAATCCGTCACCTAGGTAAGACTTGGCGTCTTTAGCGTTTTGGACATCATCTAGTATAATGAGAACTCTTTTTCTACGGTAGCTTGGCTCTGAAGTTAAATCATTTAGGTCAAACTTTTCCACTAGAGTCTCTCCCAAGTATTCATCAGACAAAGGTTGAAGTCTCTTTTGTTTGTACTTTTTGTTAAAATTCTTGATGAAGCAAGAAGCATCATATGAACCAGAAAGTCTCCGAAAGACGGCTTTAGCTAGAGTCGTCTTTCCAATGCCAAGGTCACCAAATATGCCCACAGTGCGGAGGTCCCATGATTGCTTGCACAGCACGTTTTCTATCTCGAATTGCAATTTGTGAATTCCAATTTCTTCTGTTGGATAGAGCTTCTCAAACACTTCCCTTGCAATTTCTTCCATAAAGCGCGATTCACTATAGGAAAATTATATAAAAAATTTAATGACTTCGTTAACTATTTAAAAGGTAAAAGTTCATGCAATTTCTCGGAATACCATAACAGATAGATTAAAATGATCTTAATTTATGATGCGGACTATCTCTATCGTGAAGCTCTGATATCATCATGCACGTTTGTTAGGTCTAATTTGAGCGTGAACTCTGATATCATGATAATTGTCAACTTCCAACTTAAAATCAATTAGCAATGAATATATTTGCTCTTTAATCATATATATTAGAACAATTTCAACTTTTATATATATATATGCATCTCCAATGGTTACCTCAAATTTTTCCTCAAAATGAAGTAAACTTAAAATGATGGGGACTTTTGCTCCAATGGTGACCCTCATTTCTTCTCTCAAAAAGGAATATTCCAAATATATTCTATTTTATTTTATATTTTTTTCTTTAAAAACACTAATTTTTAAAGTTAACTGATACTTTGTTTTAGATTGTGGAATTTTAATATAAAATCATAATTTCATTTAAATTAAAACATGCAAATACATGATAAGATAACATATCATTATATAAACTTTGAAAGAAATAGTATAATTTTTTGAAAGAAATAGTAGAATTTTTAGTAGAATTATGTATTTTTATTGTTATTAGTAATTTATATTTTATTAAAAAAAGTTATTAGTAACTGTGTTATTATTTTGAACATATAAAGAAGAAATAATATTACTTATGTTTATTCATGCATAAACTACAAATATATAAAAAGTTAAGAGTCAAAATACGAATAAAAATACTCAGAAAAAAATGAGGGAGGTGAAAGTGTTCCTTCAAATTTGAGGGGATACTGTTCAAAAATTTATTTTTTCCCTCAAAATGATGTACCATTGGAGATGATTTTCCCTCATTTTTCCTCTGATTTTGATGTTTTCCCTCAAAATGAGAGACCATTGGAGATGGTCTAAGTACATGCCATGCCATGCCATAAGTGTTTGTAAATCAAATTGTTATTTAAGTAGTTCAACGTATGAATGCCATTTCTCTAAAGCAATCCTCTTAACATATAATTTACGAAATCTAACATATGCTAAATTTTATAATACAAAATTCAACGTATGAATGCTATTTCTTTGAAGCAATCCTTAACGGAAAAAGACTCAAATTTTTGGGATCACATATGAAGTCTAGGTGGGAAAAAAATTAAACATTTATTAACACAACTCTTGAGATTTATTTGTAACTGACATGGTTGAGTTAACCAATCCAGAATTTACAGGATTTGGTTTAATTTGTTGTCACAAGATGTTTAATAATTTGAATAAAACTAGTTTTCAAACATATAATACGAAACAATATATGTTTTTATCATATATATACTGGAAACTACATATATTTTTATCCGGTTTTTCTTAGTTTAGGGGTAAATAATCCAGATGACTAGTTTTGATAAGAGATAACTCTATATATTTCTGTGAGTTCTTCTCAGTCTAGTAATAAATGATCTTGCTAATGACACTAGTTATGATGAGAGATTAAAAGGAATTTTATGATGAGTTTTAGGCTACGATAGAATCTTGTCGATTTAATTATATATTTGTAGAAAAAACTATATATTTACATCTCTACCGTTAAATAAACTCCTTGAAAAAATCTTTTTTAAAAAAAATCGTGGAAAGAGGTTAAAATAGTTGCATCCCTCAATAATTTTCTTAAATGTATCATATAAAGAAATTTGTAATTTAGAGAAATAAATCAATTTGTAACTCCTAGTAATATACCTTTGTATATCATCGTAAACATGAGCTAGCAATACTGCTGATTCTAGTTTAACCCGAAACCATGGCTCGATCAATTCAATCTGCTGTATCACGGATGATACCGTGACCCCATAGAGCACCGAAACCACCATAACGTCTTTGTTGTTAGCATGATTCACGAGGCTCTCCGGCACATAGAACGTATAATTCTTCGAAAAAACTACCACAAGAACCCTAATTAGGTCAACATATTGATTGCTTTTATCGTCAAGCTCAGAGATCCCATGGCGGCTGAAACTAACTCTGAGATAATCAATGAAGGATGAGATTAACGAATCTTTGTTGTCGAAACAAATTAAAGCGTTATGCTTAATTGCTTGCTCCATATAGATGTTGTCAATGTTTTGAAGTATCAATAAGCAAAAGAAAAGATTATAAGTTTTTGTGTATTGAAGAGAGTTTAAATTTTGCAACTCGTTTTTGGTTGAAACAAGACCATATACCATTGTTAAGTAGATATGTATATAAAGTTAAGAACAGCAATATTAATTACAATAATTAATTCTTTAGGTAGATGATGATCATTCCTCGTAAGCGTACAGAAGTTTCCAAAATAAATAGTATATATAAAGTTTAGAACAATATGATATTTAATTATAATAATTAATTCTTTAGGTGATCATTCCTCGTAAGCGTACCGAGGTTTCCGAAATACAATTTAATAAGACTGATGGAACAAGTTTGAGTGTATTATAAGAATTAGATTTACCTTAATCTGTAGTTGACCAATTTTGATTGGTTAAGAGTGTAAATTAATATGTTTAGCAAACCGGTTGTGATGTAGGTCAAGTTGGTGTAACCGATAGTTTTCTCTTGAGACCATAGTCACGTTTATATATTGTTGACGTGTGGATACATTCAACTGTCTGAATGCTCTTTCTTTACATAATATGTTATATATTTTTGAGTTTAAGCTCAATTTGTTGAGTGTAAGTGCTTTAAGAAAAACCTTGAAAGCTAAAGTCAGTTTATTATATTTTTGATATTTATTTTATTCAGGATCTTACTCGAAAATTGATGATTGGCCAGAGTCGTGAGGTGTCAAATTTATACATTTTGAACACGAGTGAATTTTCTGACATAAAATTTGTAGCTCAAATTGATGTTATCTACTCCAGTCTCAATGTTGATATTACTACTTGACATAGGCGTCTTGGTCACCCTGTTATGTCTAAGGTAGGCTATCTTTCTGATGTATTGTTTCTTCCTAAAACTGCTCATAAATATAATCATTCTCCTTGTCATATTTGTCATTTCGCTAAACAGAAAAAATTACCTTTCATTTCTCGTCATAATATCTGTGAAATTACTTTTGAATTAGTTCACATTGATACTTGGGATCCATTTTCTGTTCCTACAACTGATGTTTCAAATTAAAATGAAGAAGAAGAGTTTAAATTAAAAAAGATTTTTGTTATTCAACTTAACCAAAACTGTATGTAAAATTGAGTATTTATATATATTCTTAAACTAGCTAAACCAAACATATAACTTAACCAAAACTGTATATACAATTGAGTATTTATATACATTCCTAAACCAGCTAAACCGAACATATCTACCGATTAATAATGTAATCCTATGTACATCTTGATATTCCCCCTCAAACCGGTGTTGCATAGATATTATGAATACCAAGTTTGCTAACAAGATTTTGGAATGGTGCTGGATAGAGAGCTTTAGTCAAGAAATCAGCTAATTGATGTTCAGTCCGTATGTGCATTGTCTTGATTAAGCTATCTTTAATCTTTTCTAAAACCTTATGACAAACCATTTCTATGTGCTTGGTTCGTTCATGATAAACCGAGTTGCTAGCTATGTCCAAGTCAGCTGTATTGTCACAAATAAGTGGGAAGAGGGACATGAATGTGTAACTCCTTTAAAAGCCCTGTTAACCAAATCAACTCCTTTGTAGCCATAGACATGGCCCGATATTTAGCTTCAGTTTAACTCAAAGATACAGTTTCCCGTTTCTTTGATTTCCAATTAACTAATGATTCTCCAAGAAACATTGCATAGCCAGTAACAGATCTGCGAGTATCTAGACATGCTCCCCATTCTGAATCAGTGTAACCACGAATATCAAAAGATGCATCAGACGAATAGGATAAGCTCTGGCCAATAGTCCCTTTGAGATAACATAAGAGCTTATGCAGAGCTTTAAGATGTGAGTCTCTCGGAGCTGCAGTGTATTTAGCTAGTTTGGATACTGTAAACACAATGTCAGGACGAGTTATTGTTAAGTACTAAAGTCTCCTTATCAGTCTTTTATACTGCTTGTGATCAGTCAACAATTCTCCATTATCTTTAGAAAGTTTGAGATTAGGTTCCATAGGTGTCGTAGACGGTTTACACCCTCAAAAACCTGTAGACTCAAGTAGATCCAAGACATATTTGCAAACATCTCTATTTTATTTTTAATATATAATTACAAAAAAAAGTTGATCGTTGAATTTGACACGTGGAATAATATTTTTAATTAGAAATATTGAGAAACCGTAATTTTATTATAAGATATAACCATATGCAAACCATTCCAAAAATTGATAAACACTTATTTTAATTATTTAACTGTTTGTTTATTGATGCAACCAATAGCGAAATATCATTGAAAGCTTTTGAGAGACCTAATAAATAAGTAATGTTTTTGTAGTTATGAGACCATCTATCAATATGTGTTTATATAGAGATTAATTTAACAATTTATGTTAGGATTAGAAATTAAGATAAATACATACAAATAATATAAAATGTGAATAATTATTTTTCTGTTAGGAATATAAATATTTTATTTAAAAAAAAATTTGATAAGGTTGAAATATTTTCTTTTAAGATTTGAAATATTTTCTGTTATGATTTATATCTTTCAGACTCTATTATAAATTATTTTAATATAAAATGAAAATTATTTTAATTAAAGAAAAAATATTTTAAATATTTGAATTTCGTTTCTAAATTGTATTTTCTTCTTCTTTTTCTCAAATTTTTTTCCACAGATTGATATTTAATAATGCAAATTTTGTTATAATAAATATTTTTTATGTTTTAATATTAATTTCCTTTTTATTTGATTTTTTTTCTTTTCAAAGATTTATGATTATAATTAATTTAGAATATTTGAGAAATCAAAAGAGATTTATAATTTTTTTTTCATTGTGAAAATAACTTTTTAAGAATATACATACATAAAAATTTTACATTGTTAGTTTTGGAAATTATATGCTCTTACGATTTTATTGTTAAGAATATAAAAATATTTGTTTTATGTGAACATTTATTTTTAAATTATTTTTAAAATATGATATTATTTAATTTTATATTTAGTATGAAATAAATTTTAATGAATATTTTCATATTAAATTATTGATAAGAATAAGAGGTAATGACAAATATAACCCAAAATTTTAAATCAAATACAAAAACGAACCTTTTTTGAATTTTATTGCAAAAGTAACCCATCAGGATAGTGAATTTATTATTTTGCTTTCCATGACTAAACAAAAAAACAGATGCGCAATTACATATATACCCTCTGGG
>OVBA01006970.1:0-15756 GCA_900406435.1 Lepidium aucheri
ATTAATTTTCTATTTCGTTTAATTAAGATATTTTGTTTAATTAAGATTTCTGGTCATTTTTAGGAACATTATATACGATGGTTTTCAGCGATCTTGATCTAGGAAACAGTCAGATTCAGATAGGATTCCGAGTCCATCTCGTACTCTACTGCACGTGCCTGAGAAACAGCCCGGGCCATCGGACCACCCCCACCAATAAATATGACGCTGGATCAGATTTTGATGAGTCCAGGGTGTGCCCATCTTAAGTTTCTCAATCCTACTATGGGAACTCCTGGATCAACATGGTTAGTGTCACATATTTTTACAAAAAAAATTCCATTTCATTTATTTATACAAAATTATACAAATTTATTTTTTTAATATTTTAAGTTTTCGGATCGAAGGAGAGATTGTTACGTTGGTCAAACAGCAGCATCTACATTTTGTGTATCCAACATATAGCAAATTCCCTTTATGGCTTAAGGAGCAGTGGTTCAAAACTTTTACGGTAAGTTTTTTATAAGTAATTTACATTTAATTTTACTTTAAATCCATTGATATAATTATTTTATTAAAATTTCTAGCAACATTTCAACTGAGAGGTCCAACATACGCCTCAAGTTTGGAAGAAGTTTGAGGAACAATGCAATATCTCCTACAGCAACTACGTGTACGCCTGGAAGACTGCATGGAAGAAAGATCCGACGACAAAACCGTTTGGTTGCCCGGCTTCTCGGTTCCCAGAGTTCGTAGAGTACTGGACCTCACTAGCGACACAGAAGATCTCAGAACTCAACAAGAAGAACAGACGGGGTGGGAAAGACGTGACAATCAAGGTGCCTAGTACTCACACTGCCAGATGCCACACATTTGAGCGCGTTGAACGAGATATGATAATGTTAATATTTATTTTTAATTTTATTTTACTTTATCAACTAACGTTTACTTTGGTTTGTGTAGATTGTGAAGAATGGCTGCGTGCCAGATTGACTTAGCCTTATGAAGGGTTGTTACACTAGGTAGATATCCGGTAAGATCGAGAACCCCAAAATCTAGGAGGTGGTGGAATTGGTCGAACATAGGACGGAAGAGCTCCAATCATAGATATGTGAGGATGGAGTCGGGCCATCAGCTCCCCTCTCTCGGAATGACATCAATTGAATCCTTGTTGAGGTATTATTTTATTTTATTAACATAATTTATTATGTTTGAAATATTTTATTTCAAATAATCCGGTTTTTTTAATATATTGTAGGAAGCTCCATGAAACAAGGAACGACGATTTGGACTCGGTAAGCTTGTGACTGCAGATAGGATGCCTGCGAATGTTGACCTAACTCAGAGATTTAGTCTAAGTCAGTGCAAGCGACAAGAGCTGGTCTACTTAAGGGAGAATAAAAACAACATTACAAGAGAACTCCAAGAGACGAAGCAAAGGACGGCGAGGGTTGAAGCACAGATTGCCCACCTAATGCGGCTTTTCAACACTTCTACGACTTTGCCTAAAGACAGCGAGACCCAGAACCCATGCTTTTAGATTAAACCAAATACGTTTTTTGTATATTTTAAAATATTCTCCGACTTTATTTTAGTATATTTTTTTTGAATTACATTTAAATATTTTTTATATTTTTTAAAATAATGTAATTAAATAATTAAAAGAAATTATTTCCAAATTAAAATTTATTTTAAACCTACGACAATCGACGGCAATCAACGGACGTGAACTGACAACAACCGACGAAGACAAACTGACAGCAATCAATGGATATGAAACCGACGATAACCGACAAAAACAAACTTACGATCCGACACCAATCAATGGTTGCAAAATCAACAAAAACCGATAGAAGAAAACCAACGACGACCAACGGAGGAAACGAACGACCACCGACGGTAGCATTCTTACAAGAACCGATGGCCTTTAACCGACGTATTCCGATCGCTATGAATCGATGAAAATCGACAGAGGCTGCCGATGACTCTCGATGGTGAGCAACTATCTAAATAACCGTCCTCTGCCGACTGTTACCAACGACTAGAGTCGACCATCAACGATGGAGCCAACCAATGGAGAGCGACGGGATAAAACCGATAAACACTGACGGAAGTAAACCAACGGGTAGCCAAGGACAATAGGTAGTCGGTTTCCGTCAGTCTGACTGACGGCCACAGATGGGAAAGCCATTTTTCGATGAAGCTAAGGCAACCAACTGTTCCTGTCGGCTGCCATCGGTTTTACCTCAAAACTAACGGAAACCCACCGTTTTGGTCGTGGGTTTTTAACCTGTTTTTTGTAGTGTGAATGGAGAATCTCGTAAAGTTTTCTTTGCTAAAGCTATATATTTTTTTGTCACTTGATTCTACACCAATGATGATTTTATTATTTGTACAAAAGAGGAAAACAAAAAAAAAGAAAAAAAGAAAAAAGAAAACATCATTGTGTAGGGATCGATTGGTCAGATCGGGGATCGATTGATCATTAAAATTACATGATTGATTTCTCTGTCATGCAATAAGACCGATCAATCTTATTTTGTGACGAACAAAGTAGTTACATAATTGTGAGGATCAATCGATCTTTGAATTATGAACTATTTTTGTGTACTTTTGTAATTCTATTTTTTTTGTTCTTCTTCTAATTTTAATTTAATTTTGAAACTATTATTACATTATTGATTTGATAGGATGGCGGTAAAAAAAGTGATGAATTATGATTTTCGAGACTTTTTTTACGCATAGCATTGAGCTAAAATTCAAAAAAAATATTAATTATCACAACAAGACTGGCTTTTTAGAAGATGCCCATAACATGGTTGGCGAAGAAGTGTTTAACAAAATCAGAAACCCTTCTTTAGGTGTTATTGTAAATTTGTTGAGAATAAGTTTACATGGTCTTCTAAGGTTGTTGAATATCTTCTTCAAAAACAATTTGTGTGTACTAAGAGATACGAGATTTGGTATTTGTTTGGCAATACACCAGCTCGATTTTTTCTAACAGAGTTCAAGGCTATAATAACTTTGAACTGTTCACATTTGCCAGATGATAAGGATCTTGAGGTAAGAAGAAAAGAGTATGAACTCTGGTGGGAAAACCTGAAAATCAAAGGAAAAAACTCTTGCAAGAATGATTTAAAAGCCGTGTGTAAAAAGGTTGTTTCTTGGTCAACAAAAGATAAAACTCGTTTTGCATACTTATCTATTGCATCTGTCATCATATGCTACAATGATAAGAAGCAGCATAACTCTTCTGTAGCTAATAAGATTATTGATATGCCCAGATTTGAAAAGTATTCATGGGGCAGGTTTGCTTTCAAGCAATTAATAGAATCGATGAAAGATGTAAAATTTTATGCACCATCATGCATAATACATGGGTTCATTCAACCACTTCAAATATGGGTGTATAATGCCGTACCTAATATTGGAGCAAAAATTGGTCGGCCATCAAATATTCACGATCCTCTTCTTCTAAAATACAAAATATAAACAGGAAAAGGAACAGTGGCATTCATAGTATTGTAACTGAGAATGAGGTATGTTTGATTTTTTTATAATTGGATATATATTTATTGATTTTTTTTTAAAGGTTAATTTATTTGTTTTGTATTTTAGGGTAACATAATTAACCAAATCAACAATTTGGAACTTGCTATTTGGGAGAATGATGGTAGTGAAAAAATGTTTGATGTTCTTTTGCAAGCAATTAGGTTGTTGATGGCCTGATAAATTATCAGATTGATGACAATTTAGTAGAAGAGAAAGTTGTCGTGAAACATGTGAAAAAATTGTAGAGAAAGAAAAAACAAAGAAAGATGTAGTGTTGAAAAATGGTAAGAGAAAAAATAAATCATTTGATACGTGCGGTCAAGTGGTAAACCCAGATAAATTTTTTACTTGGGTCCAGATTTTTTTAAAATATATAATATAGTTTATAAGAAAATCATTCTATTTTTATAAATTAAAAGAAGAAATAAATAAATATATTAAGTGAAAAAGTGTAAAAATAAGGCTTTGAACCCTAGCTTGGGGGTTCAAGTTGCAATGGAAATATCAAATATGCTGATAACTTTATAAGATAAGCTGGGTCAAAATAGTTTTATCTATTTTGGAGTGTCATGTGACCCCTTCCTCCTTTGTGGGTCTGCCTCTACATGTGGTTTGACTTTATTATATGACAGAGTTGTAGTTTTAGAAATGAGAAACAATGAGCTTGAATCTGAAATAGAAGATATGAGGAAGAAGATTAAAGGTTTTGAAACGATACAGTTAAGAATGAAATTTCTTGAGAATGAAGAGAAGAAATTAAATGAGAAGTCAAATACTAATGAGATATATAAAATGTTAATTTTAAATTAAAGAATAAATTATAGTATATTCATTTAGCAGTTGTTATATATGCAGCATTACAAAAAACCTAAGTAGAAAGATAGGAATTTTGATGATGTGCCTACATCTGAAGTTCTTTCTAAAATACAAGAAACAAAGAGTGCTTATCAGAAATTGGTTAAATCAGATGATTAGAGCACTCAGGATGAAAGTTACCCAACACAATTAAGTTTTAAAAATGCACCTGCAAAATCTTTACATGTTGAGATATTTTTTCCAAGTGCTTCAGATGTTGAGATTTGCAATAAGTCTGCCACATTCTTGCAGATTTACACTAAGTTTGCTACAATCCCGTAGATTTGAAGTAAGTTTTCTAGAATCCCGCAAACTTACACTAAATCTGTCAGAATCTTGAAGGCGATTTTGACGGTGATTTTTGCGATGTTTCTCTCGGTGGCTCACGAGGGTTTTACGGTGGTTCAAAGGCGATTTTGGTAGCGATTTTGGCTCTGTGTTTCAATCTACAATCTCTTTCTTCTCTTGGCCTTCATGGCCAACGCTCCATCTCTATCTCTTCCAATGGTTCCACCATTGTCTTCGCAGTTGGAGTTTCCTACCTTGCAGCAATCGTCTCCTATACTCTCGTCTCCAAAATTGGATTGTCCTGAATCTAATCCATCTCTATCCCTTACTGAATCTGTTTCCGTTTTTACTCCGGGACCAACCACTGCTCCGATTACTCTTTCTCCATTTATTCCGCTTCTGAACTTTGTTTCTCCTCCAATTGTTGTTGCATCTCCTAAGCGTGTGGATTCTCTTGTTAAAATGGATAAGCCTTTAGCTTGGTTCTCTGCCAATCGTATTTCTTCGTCCTCTGTGACTTATTTTGGTCTTGTTTCGCCTTGTCCAAATGGTATTGTTTCTGTAAACATTCCTGATACGGTGATTACAGATTCTACTCCTCTCTGGTCTAATTGTGTCATAGGACACTTCATTGGCGATGCTCCTCACATCGGTTCAGTCCACGCCACAGCTAACCGTATTTGGCAAAATGCTAAGAAAGACTTGAGGATTTTAGCTACTTTTATCAAACCTACTGCTGTCCTTTTCCGTATTGATGATGATGTGATTAGAGCTCGTGTTCTTCGCCAGCATTTTTGGTACATTGGAGATAAGCCTCTGATTGTTCAAAGCTGGTCTCCGGAAACCTCATCTCAATCTCCTGAACTATCTTATTTGCCAATCTGGGTGGATTTAATTCAGGTTCCAGGTTATTTGTACTCTTTCAAAGGGATCAATTATCTTGCTAGTCATATTGGAAAGCCTGTTCGATTGCATCCTTCTACTGAAAAGTGTCTACGTTTGGACATTGCCCGTATTCTTGTGGAAGTTAACTTGGAAAATGAACTTCCTAAGTCTATATCTGTTGCTGAGGGCTTGTATCCTGCATCCCAGATCTTGATTTCCTATCCCTGGTTGCCTCTAAAATGCGAATTGTGTACAAAGTGGGGTCATAACTCTAAGAAATGTTCGATTATTGCTTCTGTTCCCCTTCAACAACATGCTAATTCATCCCTGAAAGAGTCTGCTTCAAACCTTGTTAGCTCTCCTAATGTGAACAATTTGTCTCCACGAGTCATTACTTCCTCACATCAAGATGTTCTTACTGAACCTGCAGTCAGTGTTTCAAAGTTGATCTCTTCAACAACAGCTCCTTCTGCATCTCTTAAGATTGCTAAGGAATCGTCGTTTCTTGCTTCGTCGAATGTACATGTTCCTGAGAGTTTAACCCTAGTGGATGTTGTTTCTATTCCCACTGG
This sequence comes from Lepidium aucheri, assembly GCA_900406435.1. Taxonomy (NCBI): domain Eukaryota; kingdom Viridiplantae; phylum Streptophyta; class Magnoliopsida; order Brassicales; family Brassicaceae; genus Lepidium; species Lepidium aucheri. The sequence goes on from OVBA01006970.1 coordinate 6,132, forward strand.
TGGTGATCAATTGATTCTGCCTACTCCTCGGGAATCTGGTGTTGGTTCCAAGTCTTTGGACTGGACCACCATCAGAAAACCAGGTCATAGTTTTTCATCTCATACAAAGCCTTCTTTACTTGTATCCAATTCTTCTAGTAATGCATCTGCTGTTGCAGGTTCTCCATCATGTTTTCAGGTTCTGGATTCTTTACAAGAGCAGGGCGAGATTATTGAAGCAAATGATAAAAATCATCCTTCTACATCCCAGAATCCTCAATTATCTGTCTCTGCTCACGAATCTGTGTTGAACACCATTCTCCATGAACCTGCACATGATTCTCGATCTAAAACAAAAGGTACCAAAAAGTCTTCCCGGATTCCTATTAGCAGATCTCTGGACTTTCCTGTTGTGTATGCTCCTTCTTCTTCTAAGAAAGCTTCTATTAAGAAGCAATGACAACCTTTTTCAGTTGGAATTTGTGTGGTTTCAATAAGTCACGCAAACACTCTGTTGTTTGACAATGGATTACTGAATCTTCTCCTCTTTTTGGCTGTCTTCTTGAAACAAGAGTCCCTGAAGATCATTGTCTTACTATTATGGGTTCTATTTCTCCTTCTTGGAATGTTGCTACGAACTATGATCTTCATCGGTTAGAAAGAATTTGGTTTTGTTATTCTGATGCTGTTCAAATCAGAGTATTGGACAAATCTCCCCAGCATATCTCCTGTGATGTTACTGTTGTTGCTTCGGGTCTTCAATTCATTTGTACTGCCATTTATGCATCAAATTTTGCAAGTGATAGGCGTGATCTTTGGAACACATTATCGGCTTCAAATGCTACCTATTCTCATGCTGCTCTTCCATGGATTTTATTGGGTGACTATAATGAGATTCTTTATCCATCTGAGCACTCTAACCCGCTTACTACCTATGATGCTAGGATGGGTTTTTTCCAAATTTTATATTAGGAAATGATCTCGTGGACTTACCTCATGTCGGTCCTATATTCACTTGGAACAATAAAAGGTCTCTTGATCCTGTTGCAAAAAGGCTTGATAGGGCTTTGGTAAACTCTTCTTGGCTTTCCTCTCTTCCTCACTCTTTTGCAAGTTTTGAAGCCAATGGTATCTCTGATTACTCCCGTTGCTTGATCAGCTTATCTTTCCCTGTCTCGGGTAATCCAAAGCCTTTCCATTTTTTCACATTTCTGTCTACTCATCAGCAGTTTCTTCCTCTTGTTGCTGCATCTTGGTCTTCATCTGCTCCACTCTTCCACTCTCGTGTTGCTCTTCACATCTTCCATAAGAAACTGAATCTTTTGAAACCAATACTTAGATCTTTGAACAAGACTCAATTGAGGAATATTCTACTTCGAGCAAAGACTGCGTATACTGATCTGTGTTTAGCTCAAAAGCATGCTCTCTCGAATCCCTCTACTGCTTCTTTTTCTGCGGTTTCTGAAGCCTCATCTCGTTGGCAGCAAATATCATTTATAGAAGAGCAGTTTTTTAGGCAGAAATCTAGGATCAAGTGGCTGAAGGAAGGTGATCAAAATACTGCTTTTTTCACCGTGTAACTAAGACTCGTAATGGTCGTAATGCTATCCGCCGGATTAAGTCTTCTTCTGGAGTTATTCTTACCGACTTGTCGGATATCAAGCATGAGGCTGTAAGTCACTTCTCTAACTTTCTCTAACAGACTCCTACTGTTTCTCATTTGAACCTCTCCTCTCCTATTGACTATGCCTGCCCAACTGATTTAGCTTCCCAATTGGTTTCTGAAATAAGTCTTGAGGAAATCACTGCAGTTGTGTTCTCCATGCCTTCTAATAAAGCTCCGGGACCTGATGGTTTCCCTGTTGAGTTTTATAAAGCTGTATGGAGTATTGTTGGACATGATTTTGTAGTTGCTGTGCAGTCTTTTTTCCGATTCTGTTTTCTGCCAAAAGGGATCAATGCTACTGCCATTGCTCTTGTCCCCAAGCATGATGATGCCATTTCAATGAAAGATTTTCGACCTATATCTTGATGTAATTTCATTTACAAAGTCATCTCCAAAATCTTAGCTAATCGCCTTAAGAAGATCCTCCTGGATGTTATTTCACTCAATCAAAGTGCTTTTATCAAGGACCGCCTCTTGTTGGAGAATATTCTAATGGCAACGGAATTGGTTAAGGATTACCACAGATCCTCTATTTCTTCTCGCTGTGCAATTAAGTTTGACATAGCAAAAGCCTTTGATACAATTAGCTGGTCATTTGTTGTTGATGTTCTCACAGCCATGAACCTCCCGGACTTGTTCATTCGTTGGATCTACTTGTGCATTTCTACTGCATCGTTTTCAGTCTCTATTAATGGTGACTTAGAGGGGTTTTTTCCGAGTGCTCGTGGCATCCGCCAAGGCTGTGCTTTGTCTCCTTACATCTACGTCATCATCAACAATGTTCTATCAAGACTCCTAAATCAGGGTGCAGAATCATCGACTTTTTCTTATCATCCACTTTGCAGGGAGGTTAAGCTTACTCATCTAAGCTTTGCGGACGATATTCTAGTCTTCACCGATGGTTCTCTTCATTCTATCAGGGGATTTTCTCTATTTTGGAGCAATTTGGCAATGCTTCTGGTTTACACATTAACATGGATAAATCCTTGATTTTTTGTGCTGGCAGTAACGTCTCTACTATGAATTCTTCTGGTATTCCTATTGGTTCTCTCCCCATTCGATATTTGGGTCTTCCTCTCACTACTAAATCTATGACCTCTTCGAATTATGCTCCTCTTATCTCTAAGATCAGATCTCGTCTAACTTCTTGGGCCTCTAAATCCTTATCCTATGCTAGTAGGTTGCAGTTAATTTGCTCAGTAATTCATAGTGTGGTCAACTTTTGGTGTGCTTCTTTTCAGCTTCCTTCTAAATGTCTCAAGGAAATCGAAAGGCTTTGTGCTACGTTTCTTTGGTCTGGTTCTCCAAACATTACATCTAAAGCAAAGGTTTGTTGGTCTGAGCTATGTCTGCCTTGTGAAGAAAGGGGTCTTGGTATAAGATCTTTAAAAGATTCATCTCGGATTTTCTCATATCATCTGATCTGGCATATTTTATCATCTCATAATTCTCTTTGGGTGAATTGGATCAAGAAACATCTGCTTCGTTCAGGTTCATTTTGGGACACTAAATCTGGTTCAAAAGGTTCTTGGGTTTGGAAAAAATTACTTAAACGAAGATCTGAGGTTTACCATTTTCTAAAAGTGGATATACATTCTGTTTTACAATCACATTTCTGGTTTGATAACTGGTGTGGAGCAGGAAAGCTTATTGATATTATTGGTGATACTGGTATGCGATGCTTTGGTCTTCACAGGTCTATCACTGTAGCTGCTGCTTATGAGGATTTGTCTTGGCAAAATTATGCTGTTCATCGTTGGTTTCCTCATCTTTTTGATATCATTTCTCGATCTAATGCTCCAATACCAAGTTCTGGCCCTGATTGCTATCTTTGGAAACACTCTTCTGATTCATATCGACCTTTCTTTTCTTCTTATTCAACCTGGGATCAGATTCGTCCGCATGGTGTTAAGGTGTCTTGGTTTCGTCTTGTTTGGTTCACTCAGATAATTCCTCGTCACTCTTTCATTACCTGGTTGGCTATTAAGAATAGACTTTCTACTGGCATTAGAATGCGTTCATGGGGTTTTAACTAGAGCTGTGTTTTTTGTGGCAATGCTGATGAATCTAGAGAGCATCTATTCTTTGCTTGTTCATATAGCTCCTCTGTTTGGTCGGCTCTCTGTTGTAGGTTGTTTGGTGACTCATTATCTTCTGACTGGTCTTCCAATGTATCCATACTCTTAGGTCCTCACTTCTCTTATTTGGACAGAACCTTAGCTTGTCTCATTTTCCAGGCTTCTATCTACCATGTGTGGTATGAGAGAAACTCCAGAATTCATGGAAAGCCTTGGATTGATGCTATCGTGGTTGCTCGAGCAATTGATAAACAAATTCGTAACCGGATTCACTCTCTTGATTACACTTTTCCTCATAAACTTCATCTTCTTCTCCAAAAATGACTTGAAGTTAGATCTTTCTAATTGATTCTTTATTGTTTCTTATGTTTAATCATGATTGTATATAAACTCTTCTTTTGTTGAATATAATTTTCACATTTCAACAAAAAAAATTAAATGTATTTTTTTATATATTTTGTATCAAAATTTAATTTGTATAACTATATTATCTTGTATAACAGAGTTTAAAATACTCATCAGATCTTATCCATTTGCCATCTGGATGATAAAAGTAAAAAGTAACTTATACGTGTTTGGTTATGTAAATATTTTTGATATTGTAAGTGCTTTATTTAATGAAGAATTATTAAAAATGTCATTTTTGAAATGTTTTTTTTCAAAACATATCTTTGATGATCGTTGTTTTTTCCCAATTTTCAAAGAAAATTGTAAGTTTAAAAAAATAGTACATATCAATAAAGGTATTTTTGAAAATCCCTTTATTTAATTCAATTTTGTTTCTTACTGATCCATGTTTGTGTTGAATTATATGATACTATTACTTTTAAATGAGTTCACACATGCATAGTATTATTAAATTTAAACATAATTAATAAGACCAAATGATATAACATTAATATAAACAACAAAGTTCCAAGAGTCGTTTAACTATACGTAAGTACACCCGATATAATTTATTGAGACATCTCAAAATCATAAAATTAATATTGTTTTACAGAACGTAAGCACATACGAAAACTTAATTTTTGTACTTCTACATATCTTATTGGAAGACTCAAAAGATGGGTTAACTTTAAAACCCAAACATTATGTTAATATATAGAATGTGTCTGTTATATCTTATATATTAAAGCGTGAGACATTTTCATTTTTATTGTATTATAAATTATAGGATAAAATTAAGCCAATGTTTATAACAATTCCTTAAAAATAGGATAGTGGTTTTGTTACAGATTTTTATATAAAAAATCAAATTTAATAGAAATTTTAAAACTATAATTTAATAAAAAAAATATTTCGGTCACAAATTCGGTTATTGATTTGATTCCAGTTTGGGTTCAGATATGATTATGGTATTTTGTCAGATTTGGTTCATCTAATCAGTATTTTGGTTTAAGATATAGTCGGATAATTGTTTCTCTAATATAGTTTGGTACGATATAGATTGCGTTCGGGTCCGGGTGTGTTTATATAAAAATTCGAAATTTTAAAAAATTTAATAAAAAAATCTAAAAATTTGGTTCTTGGTTGGTTCCATATCGGGTTTGGGTTCAATTTTTTAAAAAAATTATATAGGCTTAGGACTTATGAAATGTTTTGTCGCATTTGGTTTAGATTAGATTTTTTAGTTTGGGTTGATTTTGTTTCGAGTTTTGTGCCACTAGAACATCATTCTTATATATTAAAGCGAAAAACACTTTTATTTTTGACAGTGTTATAAAATATAGGATAAAATTAACTCAAGATTCATAACAACCCCTTAAAAATAGAATAAGGTGGTTTTGTTACAGATTTTTATATAAAAAATCAAATTTAATAGAATATTTTCTTAAAAGACTAGAATTTAATAAAAAAATGTTTCGGTTACAAATTCGGTTATTGATTTGATTCCGATTCGGATTCAGATATGATTATGGTATTTTGTCAAATTCGGTTCATCTAATTTGGTATTTTGGTTTAAGACATATTCGGATATTTTATTTCTTGAATATAGTTTGGTATGATATAGATCGAGTTCGGGTCCGGGTGTTTTTATATAAAAAATTAAAATTTTAAAAAAATTTAAAAAAAACTATAAAATTTGGTTCTTAATTGGTTCCATATCGGGTTTGGGTTTAATTTTTTTAAAAAAATATATAGGCTTAGGACTTATAAAGTGTTTTGTCAGGTTTGGTTCAGATTAGATTTTTTAGTTTGGGTTGATTTTGTTTCGAGTTTTGGGCCACTGGAACATCATTCTGAAATTAATATTCAAAATATTAATACGAATCTAAGAACCAAATGAATATGAGTTGAAAAAAACAATCAAATCATATGCTATAGTATGAGTTGAATCCTAATATATAGATATTAAATTATCATTTAATTATAAGATATTTTTTCCAGAATAATCTAGGTAATAATTCTGCCATCTAAAGTTCGACTCTTTTCTACTACGATAACTAAATTAAAAAAAAAAATTGAATTATAGATCAAGCCTGGTCTACAAAAAAAATATAAGAAACATATTTAATATATTTTTGAAAATTTGAAGCAAAAAAAAACTTAATATATTGAATAATTAATTTTTCAAAAAAAAAAGAGAGACAGATCTACAACAAAAAGTCACACAACACGCAAAGGCATATCTTTTTAATTAAGTATACGCGTTAATAAGATCTGCAATTTTTGTGTGTGTTGGTAACTAAACGTCGAGACCTAAACCTGTCAATCACCGTACCAAATAATTTTAAGTATCGAACTAACGAATTAAGTTGAGAGAATCATACAAAATCAACATCATTCATTGGAACAAATATGATTTATTTATTCAACAAAATTATTATTAAATGCTTGTAAAGCAATATTCTGACTTCTGAGACCCTTATAGACCCCTAAGAAACATCGTGATCGATGACCATGATTATCATTATCATCTTCATAACATAATATTGATCTAATGACTAGATACACGCTATTTTATAAATCAAGATCTTTCATCATAAATTCCTCCAATGTTGCAGAATGGAAATCATGGAAATAATCGAAACTATCATGATCATAACTAGTACTATTCCCAGAGTATTCACTCGGAAGGTCACTGCCGTAAACCGCCGTCGAGTTCATTTCCTCAGCTAACTGATACGACATCGTTGAATCTGTACCTGAAAAAGTCACGTGACGCTTCTCATTACTCACGTGTTGCTTAACCACATGATCTTTATCGTAGTTACTCCGATCGCTTGAGACCGGAAAGATAGTTTCTTTAGAGACTGTTGTCGGAGACCCGAAGTCTAGAGTTACCGGACCTTTTCTGCGGTTGGATTCGCCTCCCGCAGAACGTCCGGTAAATTTCTGAACTAGGGCTCGAAAATTACTAGGGTTTGCATTTAGAAGAGTCGTCGGTATGGCTCTTCTAGAAGCCCTAGATCTTTTTCCGGCGACTTCGTGTGTCACAGCACCACCGTCTCCGAGAGAAGACCTCGATGATGAAGCCATGTTGATGGCGTTGAAGCAAGGAGTAGTCTCTTCTATTTGGTGATGTTCATAGCTTTGTAGCCACTGGTCTTCTCTGAAGTTGTTGCTCATCGGATTTTTTTTTCAAAAATAATTCTTTATCTTTGCGTGCATAAATTGCATAGAAAGTATGATTAAGGTTTAATTAATTTATATGCAGAAGGAGATGTACCTCTTGATTGTCGTTGACGTTGACTTGTACGTACCTTGAAGATTTTAATATAGTCTGTATTTAAATAACTTTGATCAAATAACTTGGGCAGTGTGTAAATTCATTTTGAGTGTTGAGGAAGTTTATGTATAAACTAGTAGTATTTTTATTTATGTACTTGCATAATGTCTTCTTAATCTAAGCAATGGTGTGTATATATATACAGTAATTGAGGATTAACGATGTGACGAAGACCATGATTTTTATTTTTTAGTAGATGACTTTGAGTTGAATTCAAATGGAGAAGATTGCATAAATAAATATCTAGCTATTTAACTAAAAGATTTACTCTATTAAACTAGTTATTATCAATTGGTTAAAATTTTGAGTCTATTATATTTTTTAATATGAAGGTTTTATCATACTAATAACCGAAATATGTCAAGTTTCAAGCTTTTCTTAGGAGAGTTAACTTGTATATAAGGATTATTTCAATATATTATCCAAAAATGTAGATTATATCACTAGTATTTGAAATGGATAGAGATGGAGTGATAGTGAGATTAATTTAGTAGGAAGCGACAAATGGTGATAACATCGAGCATGATCTTAGAGCGAAGACTTAGACTTCGATGATTTCCTGTCTCTTCGCTTGTCTTCATCGTTTACTGGTCAATGCATCTTTTTTTAAACTGACTAGTGTTTATATACGAATCATTTTCGTATAATACGAATTTAAATGTATATGATGGAAACTCATACACTCATATCTAGCCTTGGATATTTGCGTCTTCAGGTCGGGTTCTTTCAAATCCAAATATACCTATTTAGGACCTATCACTTATTTGGTTTGGTTCCGAATTGATTTTATTCATGTTTGATTCAGTTTGAATCCTAATTTAAAAAACCAAAAATTACCCGAATACCTAAATACCCTAAAATATCCAAAAAATTTAAAGAATACCAAAATAAATACCTAATAATAATAAAAAATACCTAAAAATACCAAAAAATATTTCTGAATACACTCATATTCAAAAAACATTTAAAAACATTTAAAAATACCAAAAAAATACTTATAAAATACTCTAAAAATGCTATAAAATCAGATTTTCGGGTACCCGTCAGGTTATTGGATCTTAAATTTTTGGATCCATTCAAATATTTAAGCATTTCGGATTCGAATTCGAGTTTAAATCTTTCTTTTCGGGTCGATTCTCAAATCTGGTTTTTATGCCCAGACCTACTCATATCTACCGAATCTATGGTAATATTGTAATAATATATCATCATAATTATATAGAAGTATATACCAGTGTATACAGAAGTTTCTCAGTTTATAAAAGAAAACACAATTCTTACTACTATATAACGATTGTCGATAGATATGGGATGAGCAATGATGATAAGCTGCTAACCTCGTCACGCGTTTAAGATTGTGATACAAATTCTTTGATTCAAATGTTAGATATGAAATTTTTGTACCTAATTAGGAGCCATATCTATATTAGTTCGGGTTCGGGTCGTTCACAATTATTAGACAAATTTATTTTGTTCTACTATATATTCGAGTATTTTATATCTAAAACATATTATTTACTTGAAAACACTTGAATATTTGAAAAATACCAAAATATCCTAAATTATTTTTGAAAAATTACTCTAAAATTTTATTATATAAAGAAGAGTTTCTCAAAGTTAGTAATTAACACGATTCTTCCACGTGTCGAATCCAATGATCCGAAATTTTTCTCTATTTATCTTTTTTTTAAGTAAATAAAAATATTTAAATATATTTCTTCAATATTTAGGTTATCCAAATCTAAAAAGAAATCTTAATCTAAAATAAAATCGAGAATATTAATTGTTAAAAAATTAATTCTAACAAAAAGTAATTTTCATTACTAATCTTATTATATAAAGAAAAATAATATATTAAAAATATTTATAAAAACGAAATATATATATATATATATTCTAGATTTTGAATCATATCTGATTATATAAAGAAGAGTTTCTCAAAGTTAGTAATTAACATGAATCTTCCACGTGTAAGATCCAATAATCCGAAACTTTTCTCTATTTATCTATTTTTTAAAAGTAGATAAAAATATTTAAATATATTTCTTCAATTTTAGCTTATCCAAATCTAAAAAAATCTTAATCTAAAAAAAATCGAGAATATTAATTGTTAAAAATTAGTTCTAACAAAAAGTAATTTTTATTACTAATTTTATTATATAAAGAAAAATA
>OVBA01006971.1:0-15754 GCA_900406435.1 Lepidium aucheri
TTAACAGACTTCCTGCAAGTCTGCCAAAAAATTCTAGCAGACTTCCTGCAATTCTGCCAAATTCTGGTAGACTTCCTGCAAGTCTGCCAAATTCTAGCAGACTTCCTGCAAGTTTGCCAAAATTCTGGCAGACTTCCTGCAAGTCTGCCAAATTCTGGTAGACTTCATGCANATGCAAGTCTGCCAAAATTCTGGCAGACTTTCCACAAGTCTGCCAAAATTCTAGCAGATTTCCCGCAAGTCTACCAAATTTCTAGCAGATTTCCCGCAAGTCTGCCAAATTTCTGGCAGACTTTCTACAAGTCTACCAAAATTCTGGCAGACTTCCCGCGAGTCTGCCAAAATCTGGCCGGAAGTCTCCTAGAATTTCTGGCAGACTTTCTGCAAGTCTACCAAAATTCTGGCAGACTTCCCGCAAGTCTGCCCAAATCTGGCATACTTTTTTTTCGGATGCAGCGACCGATCGATCGGTCTACACCAATATATTTGATAAACTTCAATCGAGTATAATACGGATCGATCGGTCTTGGCATAGATCGATCGATCCGTATTGTTCTGGTTGGAATTTAACGAATATAATGGCGTAGACCGATCGATCTAGGTCTAGACCGATCGGTCTACACCATTATATGCATTAAACTTCGAATATCTTAAGTCAACATCATATATGGATCTATCATATTTAGCGAATAAAAATAAAATAAATGACCGAGCAGCAGTAGATTCATATCACAAATAAAAAATATTCAATTCAAAAGTTGGTTCCTAATATTTCAACTCATCAAAAATCTCTGAAGCTAGCTTCTCTCTTACAATCTTGATGTTTTAAAAGAGAAAAGGTTCTTCTTTTTGGGAAAATTGAAACAGAGAAACTAAAATAAATTCAACGTGATTAGTTTTATAGGGAATCAAAACTAGAACATTAGGTTTTTGTTTCTAGAAAAATTGAAGACAAACTAGAAGGATTATATGGAATGTTTGAAGTGAAGGGTAAACGAGGTATATTTGAAAAAAATAGGTTATCTAAGTAATTTTTTTAAAAAAAGATTATCTTAGTAATATATAAAATAAAGTAAGTTATATTAGTTAATTTTTTTCTATATATTATTAGTTTGCTAATTACAACTTTTCATTGTCATTTTCTTAAATATTGAACTATTTATTATTTTTGGCTTAGTTCACCCTTTATTCAAAAAGAATCGAGAGAGAAAAGTTTTGATTCGTTGATCTAGCCGCCATAGTTCATCGGTGGCTGATTGCTCTGATAGCACCAGTGTTGACTCTCTTTGGTTCGTCCCTGCTGTTAGGGTTTTGTCTTGTTTCAGACATGCTGTAGTTTTGTTGTTCGTAGCGTCAAAGTAAATTGGAAAAGCATTGTAATTTTACCACCAGTAAAAACGTCTCCGACGGTTACCGCAGTCTCTATGTGGCCACCAGTTTGTTTGGGGTTCGTCTTCTCATCTTCTCGAGTTTCCATCAAGCTTGTGGATCGAGGTGGTGGTTTTATCAGCTCTCTTTCCTGATCTCCATGGGGTCTCTTGTCGGACCTTGGTCATGTTTGCCGGTTAGGGAGCTTGTATCTTATTTTCTCCTTTCTCCTGTGGTGTTGTCTTCGCCATGGTGGTTTTAATCGTGTTAGGTTGCTTTGGTTAAGGTTTAATTAAGGTAATTAAGTTTAGATTAGTTGGTTTAATCCTACTCGTTGATCATTATAGTATCTAGTCCGGTTCGATTTGATGTGGATCTTGTATGTGATCGGCTTCCTCCGGCCTGTGATTGTTTTGCTCTTTGTCTCTATCGAAGACTTGGTCTTATGCTGGATTCTGTCTAGACAATTTCATGGTCGACATAGTCCTAAATGTGCATCAGTTTTTGATATGTATTGTTGGACCATTTTACTGGTTCAGAAACTTTTTTCTCTAGTTACGAGGTACACCATTCGCTATAGGATGATTTACTATCCATATTGGCTCGGTTGCTTACTATGGAAGCTTTTCGAGTTTAAGATGCTTCCTATTTTCGGTTATATCTCTTGTTTTTTTTAGTTTTTTCTTATGTTGAAATCACTTGGCTCCTCTTGTTATAGCTATGTTTCCAGGATTTAATGGTTGTCTCTTGGCTTATATATTTGAACTTTGTATTCCTTTTTGTTTTATTAATTATAGTCCAGATGACAAAAATATAAATAAATACCCTTTATTCTATGGAATAACGTATTTATGTGTAGATAAATTAAGGTTGTCTACTAGTTCGTTATACTCTGAATTTATTGATAAGAAGACTCTGGTATATATTTGAAGTCAAATTCGATTAAGAACTCTGGAGAAATCACTCCAGATCCAAGAGTTGAAACACAAATAAGAGGCGACAACAATGTCGTGTATACTTTACAGATCAAGAACACATAAAAATTCTTCACAGATGAAGAAGGTTAGAGATGTTGTCCCAACCAATGTTCCATTGCCTTTTATCTGAAGGCACAGCGAAATTGAGCTCAAACATTTCTTTAGAGATGTTACCACTTTCGCAGAATCCAACAAGCTTAGCAACTATCTCTGCACTCTCTTGCACGTGCCTTGAATCGTAAGGATCAGTCCATAGCTTGTTCACGAACTGGAGTTTCCTCTGTTTCCCTTCCAATGGCACATCCCATTTCATATACAACTCCTCTCTCTCCTCAGGCGTCAATCTCGAGTTAATCCTTCTCGCCAAAAACTCCCTCTCTCTTCTCAGTGCTTTTATACTGTACAACCAAACAACACCGCGTTAATTTAAGAAACCTTTATAATGACATTTCCCATGTGAGAGTAATTTAATCATTCATTACCTTGATGATAGAGAAACTATAGACTCATCGCCATTTCGAGCTGGAGTTGCGTTACCTACTTCTGCTAGATGTTGTTCTAACCAAGTCAACCGTCTCAGCTCCACTTCCATGTAGATTTGATCGGGTTGATCACCTTTGAACAGTAGATAGAATTGAGTTCTGTGGATTATGGAGACATGGCAGACATGCCACAGCTCTATGATCTGTTGTCTTTCCTCTATGAAAGTTATATGCCACGCTACTTGACTCTGCTCTTCATCTTCTATCATTGTGTTCTCCGCGTTCTCTACACTATATCCAGCTCCTTCATTTGCTTCCAACTCAAGCACCTGCACAAGTGAAAAACTGATGAGCTTCTCTTTTGGCTATACAAGAGAAAAAGGGCTTCTATAGGGTTTATTTTCTGTCTAACCTGACAAACGAGAAGTTGTTTCTGGTACTGTAGTTTAGCTACACGTTCTTTGAGTTCTGTTACGTATGTTCTTATGCTTCTCACGTTCTCCTCTGCTGCGTTTTGGAACATTTGCTGCATTTTCTTCATGTTCACTGAGCTTGATCTTCTGTAGCCTGGAGTGCTTTCTCTTGACGATACATCTCCGCTTTCTTCTCCTTTCTGCGGAGTCTCTTTCTCAGACCCTTGTGGTGTCTTAGTTGCAGAACTGTTGTTCTCTTGAGGAGCTTTGTTCTCAGTATCACAATCCAAGACTTGCCTAGAAGCTGAAAGTGGAGAGCATGGAGACTTCAAGAAATTCTGGCGGTTTGAAACGCTGCTTTGTGTCAGAGGATGAAACTTCTTCTTCTTTGATTGATGATGATGATGATTCTTGTACTTTGGGGTCTCATCTCCAGCATTGATATTGCTTGGAAGAGACATCACCAACTTATCTATTGATTTCTGAACGCTCTCAAGTTGCTCCTCTAGATTAGCAATGGTACTTCCTTGTGAATGAAGCCTTGTTATCTCTTCCTTGAGATTGGCACTTACGCTCTTGTTAGGAGCTATGGCATCTCCAATACCCACAAGATCCGTAAGCATTGCGGATGATTTAACAGTACGCATTTCCCTAATCTCTGCTTGAAGTTTAGCGATTGTCTGAGCTGCATCTTGATTCCCTAGTCTATGGCAAGCTACTTCCTTCTGTAAAACTTCAAGAGCTTTCGTTGCTTCCTCCCCTAACTGCTCTTGAAGGTGTTCCAGTTTGCGGATCTCATGCATCAGTGTGAAAGGAGCTGTTGATGACTGCCGTATCATAGACTGTCGTATGGTAGTCTTTCTTGCTCTCTCATTCCGGTTTAGCGTTTTGTTCTCTGTGCTAGGCGTCACAGCAACAGAATAGGAAAGACACTTTCTAACCGGGGGGTCTGGAGATTCGAAAGGATTTAAGCCCTGAGATAGTAATTACAGGTTTACTTTAATCTTCAGCCAAAGCTTACGAACATATATAGAAACGGTAGAGCGAGAGAGGTCGACTTAGTCACCTTAATTTGTTGTTGATCCGCTTGAAGCTTTTGGCGCAGCTCTTCAAGTTGTATTTGTGCATCATCTCTTTGTCTTCTTAGTTCTTCGATTTCCATTTCCATCTGAAAATACCACATAACAGGCTATAAATTAAGCACCAAATGATTGCTTCACTTATACAGACTTTTTTCTGTCTGGACAAGACTGAAATGGATAGAAACCTGCTGGATCTTGAAATCTTTTTCTGTTGATGGACCAGGGGTGCGACGCTCTGCCTCCAGTCTAGCCACTTCTTTCTGAAGATGCTTCACTAGTTGTTTATCAGAGACAACCTGTAGATGACAGAATTCCCAGCAAGTAAAACTTTAGTTTAATTTCATCTAAAAAGGCACTAAGAAGAACCAACAGCATGGAACAATGATCTTTACCATGTTCACGTGGGCATTGTTTGTAACTTCCTTGGCTCGGTTGGCGAAGTATAGAGTATTTCTTGATTGTTCAACATGACTCAAAGCTGGACTCAGTGTACATATAATGGCTGTTCGAGCATTTCCACCGAGTGAATGCTGTAATATCCGAGTAAGCTTGGAGTCTCTGTAGGGAATATGGCCGCTTCTTTTCCCCACGCTATGAAAAGTTCACAAATTCAGATGAAATAACACTGTTACTTAAAAGAATTTTTGATATCTGTGTAACTCTCAAAAGATATGTAAGAAAATTACCTTAGTTTCCTTATGACAGTTGTAAGGGTCATTAAACTTAAATTGATATGGCAACCTTCCCTGAGTCTTGTTCCGTCTGCCTGTGATTGTGACGCTCTTTCACTTCCTGCTAAGTCCACGAAGTTCTGCAAATGCATTCATACAGACATACAATAAGTCCACAAAGTTCTACCTAAACGTTATGCAAGAATAATTAGAGTTAGATTCTCAAAACAGAATCAATCTTTTTTACCAGACTAGCCATGTATGACCTCACACAATCTGAATTTTCGCGGTGGGTGCTTTGTATCGTCTGTTTTTCCATCAATAACGTATTATTAGTATGTGCTGGGAACATATGCATTTGTGGTTAATGGAATCAATGAACTAAGAAACATTACCAGTCTAATTATTTGATGTGACCGCGAGCTGGTATCATTCAAAGCGGTTTCTCCAACCTGCCTTTGAGCTAACACAAAGAACATAATTGCCAGCAGTGAGTTTTGATGAATACAATTACAATAAGCCAAAGGGGGATCTCCAGTATTTCGTAGTTACCTTCACAAATGCTAATCAGATGCCTTAAGTGTTGATCGTTATTAGCTGTCTCTTCTACCAGTTTTTCAACCACAGTACCTTTCTACAATTTCGGATAAATAGATAATTCGATCAATGAAAGTCTGCATTCAAGTAAGGCCATAACATCAGCATAAATATTAGTAATGTAAATTAGAGTGATACCTCAGGGTCATCGAGGAGTTTAAGGGCACGAGCGGAATCTGAATTCAGGAGATCCCTGACGTTCTCGTTATATATTTCAAGAGCAGAAATCTTGATGGTAAAATCTCTTTCAGGGGTCTGGAAACAGCAGTGAAACAAACAAATACAGATATTGGTCAGAAGGTGTGAATTGACATCCAAACATTAATATGGAGTTCTAATCATAGCAATGGTTACATTAATTATGTGATTGTAAATATCATTGACAGCTTTCTCGGTTACTCCTCTCATAGTATATGTCTTTCCACTGCTGGTTTGTCCATAGGCAAATATTGTCGCTAAAAACATGAGAAGAAAACAGATAAGTCATCTATAATCTATACAAGTAAAAGGGAAGAAACCAGAATATAGAGATAAGAATAACTACCGTTAATGCCCAACAAAGCAGACAATGCAACATTCTTAACACCATCTTGATAAACATTTTCTGTTAAGCTCTCTGGTCCAAAAACTTTATCTGAAACCAAAAGGGGTTGTAATAGGCATCAGAAACCTCGGGAACTAAGAGTGGGAAACAGAAAAGAAATAATTAGTTGAATTACCGAAAGTAAATGAGGATTGATGATGCAAACGTTCTTGAGCTTGTGGTTTAGAGACAATGGTGCGATCATCTACACATTCCCAAGCCACTTGGTCTTTAGCTAACTGTTCTTTCTTGTTCAGTGGCCTTAACCTTACAGTAACAACAATATTCTCCTCCCTAGATCTTGAGCTTCCACCTGGTGTTACAGCTGGTGTTCTGTCCATTTTCGACACAGACACAGGAGTTCCAGGAGTTCTCATTTTCATATATCTACAAACGTTTCCAACTTTTCGAATCAGATCTCCAATAATTTATTACACAAATATTACACAGAGATTTTTTTTAAAAAAAAAAATCTACAGAAACATTACTTAGATCTACGAGGAAACTAAAATTAGGTAAACAACATTTAAGGATTTCCCTATATAAAAGGAAAATTCAGCTAATTCAGATTGTTTTCATCCAATCCAGAAACTTTAAATCGATATTCACAAAACGGATCTACAGAAATGGAAATCAAGGAAAAGGAATACTTACAGAAGAAAAATGAAACAATGAATGGAAAATAAAGTGTGAGATCAAAGAGAGTGATGAACCCAGGGAGCGAAAATAGAGAAGCGTCCCAGATGGACGAGAGAGACAAAGTATAAATATAATAAAAGAAGGTAAGAGAAAAATAAAGTGAGAGAGGTTGATGAAGATGATGATGATGATGAATAACACTAACGGATTTTGTTTGGGGTTCTTTTTGTCTTTACGGAAATCCGTGCAGAAAGAGATTTTGAATCTGACGAACCCCCAACGGCTAGTTCCTTCTATGTTTCTTTTGTGGGACTTTCTTTTTTATCATATTACACAATTTTCCCTCACATTTTTTTTATTCAACTTTCAATCACCTTTCCCCAACCTTATAGATTTTTTTTTTTTTTTACTTTTTAACCAATAGATTGAGCTAACTGATTTTTAGCTCAAACGCTGCTAAGACTTTACTATAACGTAGGAAGACTACATGAATCATGATGGAATTAAACTCTGATCCTGTCTTACATTGTTTAGATATCTTTTAGTATAGTTTTAGAAATCTTTGTTAATTTTCTCATTTTCCTTTCCTTTTATTGTTAACTTAGATGTACATGATGACACCTATATTTTGTCAGCTTGTCAATTAGAGCACCCTCCCATAAAAAAATATATTAATTTAAGTGAGAAACAACCATAAATTTTTAGTGAGAAACTCTCTAATTAGACACGTGTCATTCAAGTAATCTTTTATTTCTAAAGTTAAATACATAGTTTATATTATATAATATTGAAATTTTGATTTATATAAAATACATAAAATCAAATTAGCTATTTATCAAATTCCTTTTTGCACAATTTTAAATTATATTTATTAATATATTTAATATTATTTTTAGTTAAAATATAACAAAAAGTTAAAATATTTAGTTGAAAATATTAACATTATATGAGTTTCTTACCAATGGAGGTCAAATTGAAACTAAAATTTTTCAAAACAAAAAAATTAAAATATTAATATTTTAGTGATGAGAAATTCAGATGGATTTCTCACCAATAAAAATGCTTATGTTGGCTAAACAAAACGGTTATTTATAGTTTTTCTTTATTTAATGTAATGCTCTATATTTTTAATTTATTTGCAGAACAAGCATGGGAAATAGCAATTACTATCCAATTTGACGTCTTAAATAGTAAGTCAAGTCAAGGTCTACGCTTGAGATTTTGAAATAACTGCCAGCCTGGATTTTTCTTTTTTTTTTCTAGCAACTTTACTTGAAACTGTTCTTCGGAAATTTTCACAACTCAAAATATAAAACAATTTTTTCTCATTTTTGTGTAATTTAAATTTTATGTTTAAACATATTTTATGATTTGATTGCCCATATATAGAACTTCATCTTTGGAATTGTATTGCGGTTTTGTTAATTGTTGTGTGCCTTTGTGACTGAAAGAGATCACTGATGTTGAGCAATGGGACATTGTTTTCTAATGTCTGATTGGTAAATTCTACGGTAATTCTGTATAGTCATATTTTTTTCAAAGCACTAATTTTTTTCAAATTATACTTTACTCTATATTTTATTTAGAATTTTTTTTATTCTTTTAAAGAACTAAATTTTTAGCAATCAAATTTTACATATATTTTCTAAACTCATAGCATTTTTTCATTTTTTTTTGTTATGCAGAGCTAATTTTTAATTGTAGAAAACTAAAATGAAAAATTATTAATCTATAGCAAAAATTCATACAACATAAAGTTTACAGCAACCGTCAAAGAATCTATAATATAAATTCTATAGCTAAAAAAAACAAAAAATTACAGTTTTTACCAATCTGCAGTTAGATTTTCGTTCAATGGAATCACAGTTTGAGTTTTTTTTTTTTTTTTTTAANCTATATGTAAATCCACTTGTTTTCTCTTTTGTTTTGTTAAAGAAACAACTTGTTTTTTTACTCATTGCTTCATTCATTTCTTTTAATCTATGTTTTCGTAAGTGTGGATTATTATGTATTGGATCCTTAAAAGGCTATTAATTTTTTATTGAAACATATGTATTTGTTTGCTGACATTATCTTGAAATGTTTTTTTTGTTTTTTTTAGGGTTTAGGTTACGACTTAGTTGTTTATGACTTATAAATATGTCATCACTACAATAAAACATGAGTGGAACAACTAACTATGAACACGATATCTATTTGTTTCAACTGTCAAGTCGTTATCACTCATTCCAAAAAATCTAATTAATTAAACAAGTCAAATAATTTTTTTTGTCAACGGTATTTCATATTAATAACAGAATTTAAAGTGGAGAATACAGTAGTGGAGATGCAATTACATCGAAAAACAAATTAAAACCAGACCCTTAAAATTCTCTATTCCGAAAAGAGATAAAGCATAAGCTTTGCAGAAAATGAAATTGTTTAATCTAAAATCAGTAAAAAATCACAATACATATCCGAGATGATTTCTTTCTTCATGAAACGCTTAATCTAGAACGAAACATCTTCTTATTAGACGAATTTGACCTCACCCACTTACTAAGACTCTACCCGAACCGCCACGAAGCACCACCAAATCAAGCACCTAACCACGCTAAACCGAAACTAGGAGAACCTTCCAACCTAACTAATCTCGCTTCCCTAACAATCTAACATAAGTTCTAGTTGTCCTCTTACTAAAACAAAGGCAAAGAAGAGGTAACTCTACGAGGTTAAAAAGGAGGAAATGATTAACACAAACCATAAAGCAAATAGGCTCTGGTGATGATTTTGTAGACGGCGATGGTGACAAATTGAGCAATAAACATGCGAGCAATGGTCACCGTCCTCAAGTGCACGAAGTATGAAACAAGCACACAAAGAGACTAGTTTGCAATTTAAGATATATGATTTAATTTTATTTTGCATTATCTATATTCTTTCAATTTATCTGTTGATTCAATTTGTTTTCTTTGACGAAATACATTCAATCAACAGGTTTAATGTTTATATATGTGGGGTTCTTCTATTCCATTTGGTTATGAATTGGTTTTGTTGACTACTAACAATATATACTACAATTTTTTGATTCCTACGTATAAAATTACTAGATATGGACCCGTGCGATGCATGAGTTTGTTTTTATTAAATAATGCTTAATATATATTTTGAATAATGTCTTAGAAAATTATATGTTCGTAAATTTTGAGATCCAACTTAATAATAAAATCTCACATGTGAAAAATCTCTTTACGTACTAACTTTTGAAATCTAATTTAATTAAATAGATTATAATAAGATTCGACACGTATAAGAATCTTGTTGATTACTAACTTTTGAAACCCAAATATGTATAATATGATACTTCACTATTTTGGATGATTGAGTTCGACATGTGGAAGAATCCGCATATTACTAACTTCTAAAACCCTATTTGTTACAATATGATAAGATTTCAAACTAGTAATAGCACATTAAATTTATTTATTTTTACCTTTTTTGTTTGTTTTTTTATTGCTCTGAATGTAAACGAAAACAAATAAAATTAAATTAGAGAAAGCTTGAAAAGTTGGAAGATATTAAAACTCGTCTATGTGTTTATGTATATATAAAAATTAATATTCATAATTCCTTTTTAAATTAGGATTATGTATACAAAATTTATTTCAATTTAGGATTATGTATACAAATAAATATTTGAGAGTATTTTGATAATTATCTTCTCTTATGATTATGATAAGAGATATATATCTTATTAGATTAGGATTATTTATAAATCTATATTATTCAAGATATCATATGTATATATATATATATATATCATTTTCGTTTTTTATAAATTTTTTTAATATAATTTTTTTTATATAATAAAATTACTACTGAAAGTTACTTTTTGTTAGAAATAATTTTAAGAATTGTTAGATTAGGATTTCTTTATAGATAAATATGATTCAAAATATAATATATATATATATATATATCTATATTTATATTTCGTTATTTATAAATAAGTTTTAATATAATATTTTTTTATATAATAAGATTAGTAATGAAAATTATTTTTTGTTAAAATTAATTTTCTTAACAATTAATATTCCCGATATTCTTTTAAATTAAAATTTCTTTTTAGGTTAGGAATTTTTTTTAGATTTGAATATGCTAAATATTAAAAAAATATACTTATAATTTGTTTATCTAGTTTTCGAAAGATAAATAAATTCTAGAGAATTTTGGATCATTTGATTTGACACATGGAAGAATCCTGTTAATTATTACCCTTGAGAGGCTTTTTTATATAATAAGATGATAAGATTTCATGCTAATAATAGTAAAATAAAATAATAATATGTTAAATTTAAACTTTTTACCATTTTGTTTATTTGCTTTTATTGCTCTAGATGTAAACAAAAACAAATAAATTAAATTGGAGAAAGATTAAAAGTTGGAAGGTATTGAAAAACTATCTATGTCTTTACATATATATAGCAATTAATAGAAAAATCCCTTTTGGATTAGGATTATGTATATAAAATTCTTTTTAGTTTAATATTACGTATACAAATAAATATTTGGAATGTATTTAGATAATTATTTTTTGTTAGAATTATGATTAAAAATATATATTTTATTAGATACAAATTCTTTTATAAATATTAAATTATTCAAAATATCATATATATATATATAATTTTCGTTTTATATAAATAATTTTTAATATAATGACTTTTAAAATACTAATATTACCAATGAAAAGTACTTTTTGTTAGAATTAATTTTTTAACAATTATTAGATTATAATTTTTATAGATAAATATGATTCAAAATATATATATATATATATATATATATATAAATATTTCGTTTTTGATAAGTAAGATTTTAATATAATATTTTTCATTTTTTCAGGAATAGTAATGAAAATTACTTTTTGGTATAATTAATTTTTTAATAAATAATATTTCCGATTTTCTTTTAGATTAAGATTTCTTTTTAGGTTATGAATTTTTTTGATCGGATAATCTAAATATTGAAGAAATCTATTAAAGATTTATTTTATCTAGTTTTTAAAAAGTAAATAAATCCAAGAAAATTTTGGATCATTGGACCCGACACGTGAAAGAATCATGTTAATTACTAACTTTAAGAAATCCTTGTTTATATAATAAGATATTATGAAATGTATGCATACGACCCGTCATCAATAGCATTAAAAAATACAGCCTTTTTGTGACCCATAATCAATAGCCTTTCATTGCGCATTTGTTTACATAATATATTATGTATATATATAATATATATATATATATATATCAATTATAACATAATAGTATAAGCCTTTTGTTGTACGTTTAAAATTCCATGTACTAGTATCATTTATTAGTTACTACTAACTAGTATTAGCCTTTCCTTAGGTTTTTATCCTATTTTTCTGTGACCATAGATAATGTGGCAACAAAGTTTTTACTTTTGACGTAATTTTGATCGTTTGGTTTGCTCTGTTCCTAGCAGTTACAATAACAATTGGCCATAAGATCGATGTGAAACCGCTCCATACACACATTGGCTCGGTTTATCTATAGTAATTTGCTAAAACTTTGAAAATATATAGTTTATTTGAAAATTATATTAGAATCAATAAACCAATAAAACCATATTTAATTCCATAACAAAAATAATAATTCCTTTACAAAATTTGAATAACACAATTTTCTTTTTTGCTTCTATTAAATAGTGAATCCAATAAAGCTAAGCTTTTAGAGATTTCAAATGAATTTTTACAGATAAAATTTGCAATGGAACTAATATTTATTAGCAAATTTTGACAAGCTAAAAATCTCTAGACAAACAAAAGAATTTGTGTTTAGTTTTTTTCATGCTTGATCATTAGATCTCCATAGGCTCTGATTTGTGGCTAGAAAAATGTCATTTTAACCTTGTATTTACCGAAAATAATTGATTAAACCTTGAACTTTGAATGTGCTTGATTAAACCTTCAACTTTTTGTTGATTTCCGAAAAAAATCTCAACTTTGCGTTGACTAAGCCAATTTAACTTTTTGCAAAAATAGAATCAAAATTGACTCTAAAATCAAAAACCAAATTAGAAATTGCAAGTTCGATTCACTTTTTATATTCGTTATGAAGAATCCATCAGTTTGATATGCTCTTTTTCTTTCAAGAATGAACTCAAATTCGTCGGTTTAAAGTATCCAAGACAAATTTTAAATCAACAAATTTGAGGTCATTCTTGAAAGAAAAGAGCAAATCAAGCTTATAGAGTCTTCCTAACGAAGATAATAAGTGAATAGAATTTCCAATTTGGCTATTAGATTTTAGAGTCAATTTTGATTTTATTTTCGCGAAAGGTTAAATTGGCTCAATCAACGCAAAGTTGAAAGTTTATTCAGAAGTCAACAAAAAATTGAATGTTTAATCAACCACATCTAAAATTCAAGCTTTAATCAACTATTTTTGGTAAATACAAAGTTAAATGACATTTTTCCCGATTTGTGGCTTTAAGGCTAAATGCCGGTTGATTCAGTAGATCACTTCCATACCTTAACTTGACCACTTTCATCACCAGTGAAAGATATGTCTCCCGGATCTACCTGAATCTATTGCTTTGCTAAAATTTTGCCCCTTTCCATAAACGTTACAAAAGAACAAATAAGGTATTGTCTAATGAACATGACAGACGAATCCGAGAATTGAGGAACTCGAAATGGCTCAATAGAGAGAGAGAGGGAGAGAAGATGAAAGAGAGGTAAGGTGAAAGAGTAAAGTGAAGGTTTTTATAATAATCTCATAATTGATTTTTTGTTTGTTTGTGGCAAACTGATTTCCGCTGAAGAAAAAAGAGAGAAGAGAGAAGTGGAGGACATGGAGGTAGTTTAGGGGAATTGAATGATTTTTGTTAGTTTATTTTGGTTTTGTATTTAATTAAAAAACTAAGTGACTTTCCCATACATAATGTGGAAATAAATTTTTTATGATTTGTTTAAGTGAAGTATTAGTAAATAATAATAATGTTGTGTGAAGAACTTTTAAATATATTCATAGATAACACATTATTATACAGACATTTTTTGATGGATTTTAGTTTTAGTATAACATAAATATTTTTTTTAACCTTTTAATAAGTTTTATTAAAAAATATATAATATAATTGTGTAACAAATGCAATTATGGGCGTAACCTTTTTTTTGTTAAAATTAATGTTGGTAGGGTATATTCATAATCAATAGTGCTAAAAATATTATAAAAACCTTCATAGAATCTTATAAATAAAATATTAGTTTTAATGTTGTTCAGTTATCTAATGTTCTCAAATTCACAATTTGATCCAAGACATTTCTAGTAAACATATATAAAACAAACAAAGTTCTTCATAACAAATTATTCATTATATTTATTAACATTATTTAATGAAAACATAAATAGATAAATAATTTAATAATCAAGATATTTTATCAAACTTTCTAGACTTATATATATATATATATATAAAGTCAGTCAAATATTTCTCATAAAATTATGTTGAAAAATCCTCACATAATTTTACCATAGTTATATGATAAAATACTACATTAAACTTAAATGGATTTATGTTGTAATCGTCGGTATACTCTACGAACATTATGTATTGATAATTTTTGATTCACCAAGAGTTGACTAAGTTTTTTTTAAAAAAAATTTCATATAAAAATAGATTCTTATCACTAAAAATATAGAAAATGTAAAAAATTAAAAAATTGAATAATGAATACAGTTGTATTATAATTGGAACTTTTTTTCTTTAACTTAAAAACATTTTTTATATTAAATATTTTTTTCTTACAATAATGTCTTTAACAATAACACTCAAATCAATGTCAATCTTTTTTGACCGATCAAAATAGAGTTTTTTTACATTATTAGTTTCATGTTTTAAAATCAAACTAAAAAATTGCAAGGAAAAATTTAAAGATATATATTGACAGTCCACTTGACAATTTTTTTTTGACAAAAGCGTAAAAATATCACTTCTATACACAATTAATACTTACCTCTTCATCGACTAAAACCATGTCAACTGATTTTTTTGTCAACAACTGGATCAACAAGGCCCGATCCATAGGCAATTGATTAAAATGTTTTCTATAATCTCATAATTTACACTCTAAATTTGTAGATCAAAACCAAATTGATTTATCTGACTAAAAAATATGGAATAAGTAAGTTCTTAATAACCGACATAACAAACAAAACGAAAGTTTGTGCGAAGAAAGAAAAACTGAAATATTTGTATGCATTTAAAATATGTGATGGATTGAGAACTAAATATGTTTCCTTATCTAGAAGAGGATATAATTGTCAAATAGGAATATAAATAACTACTGATTATGATAACTATTAAATTTTTTAAAGATGATTATAATTGTGAAAGATATGTATTTTTCTAGACTCATCAAAATTTAAACATATGAAATAGAATTAAATAAAAACAAAAAAAACAAAAAATTTCATATCTAATTTTCGAATAATTTTAAAACTTAAAAGATAATTATATTTCCTTAAAAAAAAAAATTAAATTAAAAACAACTCAAATATCATTAGAATTTAAAATATCATTAAAAAAACCATTTTCATCTAATTTGTGGATAATTTTAAAACTTCAAAGATAATTATATATCCTTATAAATAAATAAATTAAGTTAAATTAAAAAGATTAAATTAAGAACGAATTAAATTCATTAAAATTTAAAATAATATTTAGTAAAAAATTGAATCTAATTTTGGATAATTTTTGAAACTTAATAGATAATTATATTTCCTTAATAATTAAAAATATAAGTTAGAATAAAATAATTAAATTAAAAACAAATTAAACTCATTATATTTTAAATCTGTATTTATTCAAAAAAATATATTTTATTTAATTTTCGAACTTAAGGAATAAAAGGAAATATATATATATATATATAT
>OVBA01006972.1:0-15753 GCA_900406435.1 Lepidium aucheri
TTTGCTGTGCACTTGCAGTAGGATATAGGGTTAAAACTCGTTGTATCAATGGTACAAGCTTGAAAGATCGATTTGGAGGCTGCCTATTAAACGCATGTTGCCAGGATGGGAATTTCCAAATTTTTCCTTTAGCTTATGCAATTGTTGATAGTGAATCTTCTAGTTCTTCCTATTTGACCCGAAACCGATCGATCTAGCCATGAGCAGGTTGAAGAGAGCTCNTGATTGATGAGTCTTTGGAGTGCTTCTTCACTAAGCTCAAAGAATTTTTTTAGATTTAACTGAGCTGACATTCATTTCAGACAGACACAACACTATTAACACCGCCATAACTAAGGTACAAATGTTGTACTGTTCATATATGGTAGAATTACTATATTACAATATAGTCTACTTATATATCGGATGTAATAGTATACTTCATTATTAAATCATGATTTCGTGTAGTTGTACCATGGGGCATGCAGTGTGCTTTTCTTGAGAAATGTGCGTTCAAGGTTCAAGCCAAAGGCGGTTGCAAATCTCACGTCAAAAGTAGCACTGTAACACCCTATTTCATTAAACCCGTGTTCCAAGGCATTCTAGTATAACCTTGGGCAGACCATACACTTATCCAATTCATGTTCCATTATTCACTAAGTTAAAATTCCGATTATAAGATGTGACAAGCCCAAGAAATTCATAAAACTCGGTTCCATTCTTATTCATAACTAAAATTCATGGTTCCATAAACATCAAGTGAAAACATAACTCATTGAAATTGGTACTAGCAACAATTTAAATATTAAATAACATAAAAGACTCCTAAATCTCATCCCTAAATCCACCTCCTCTCCGTCATGCCTTGGTCTCGCTCCAATTAGCCACTTTCTCGATCATTGGTCGGATCATTACCTACAATCATGCAGATTTTATAAGCAAAAGAATTGCTTAGTGGTTCAGTCAACCCGTCCCACTAGGCTATAACCAGAACACGCGTTCAATAACAAATCAAGCAAAACCAGAGAACAATCATGATTTTAGGGCTTGCTCATCGATTAGTTTAACTACTCGGGGTACATCTGGATCAGCCAAAGTAACCTTTGAGTCAAGAACAATATTCACAATTACATCACAATTCAGGTCTGAACCCTAAGGTTCACATATCACGGGTCCAAACTCTTGGTTCGCAATTCACAAGTCATGAACCACACGGTTCTCAATCACAATTTCGACCCACATGGTCCTTCCATTCACAATCAATCATTCAACCTAACCATTATATGATTCCCCTCAACCTAAACCAAACACGAATCTTGGTCAACCTCACGGTCACGAACTCACCTTTGCCTTAGACTCTTTCGGGTTTCTTTTTGCTCTATGGGGTTCCAATTACAAATACTAACAAAACCTTGAACTTAATTCAACCTTTTTCCTTGCCTCAACTAGATCGATCTCTCTCAGCATCCTTCGAGCTCTCTCTCTCTTATTTTAGGTTAACTTGTGTGGATTCCCTTTTTAGGGTGGATTGAGGCTCCTATTTAAAACCCTTAGGGTAACCTAACCCTAACCCTAAATCCTTTAGTTGAACCGGGCTCAAACCCATTCAAAATAATCCAAGGTATAACACATTAATTCTGGTCGTTTAACCTCTTAGGCTACCCGTTCGGACACATAACAAACTCTTGTTCGAACGTGTACACCTCATGTCTTAACGCGGACCAGACTTGTCTGGACACAGACCAGACCTGTCTAATACCTTAAACCTTGTCCAAAACTAGATACAACATGTCTGAACCTCCTAGGTTCATGTCCGATCTTGGACCAATCATGTCTGAATGACTGTGCGGTCCGAACCACTAAGTTCTGTCCAAATCCTAAGTTCTTGTCCTTAATACCGTCTTTAGGTTATTTTTCAAGGTTTTGTCTGATTTTGGTGATCTCTTAGGCTTCCAATGCCTTTCCTTTGCCAGAACACACATATTGGCCATGTTCGGCTCGCCCGTACGTACCGCGTCTACGTACCACACCTAGTGCGTTCTTGGGTCGGCCGAACAAGGGTATTACATTTATCCCCCACTACAAAGGATTCATCCTCAAGTCTAAGTTGTGGATGGTCCAGCCGTCTTGTGTGTCAAACAGATTGGGGAAGCTTTCCCTCATTCTAAGTTCCGGTTCCCAAGTAGTCTCAAGTTCCCCATCACAATCCCATTCAATTTGTATCATTCGGGTTTTCTTCCTACGATCCACTTTGATCTTTCTATCTAGGATTCGGACTGGATTCCCTTCAATTGTCAAGTTCTCTCTTAAGTTCCTTGGGGTTCCATCAAAAACTCGTTCTCCACTTCTTAAGCACTTCTTTATAATTGAGACATGGAACACATTATGAAATGTTTCTAATTCTATGGACAACTCAATCCTATATGCCACTTTTCCAACCCTTTCCAAAACCTTATAAGGCCCCATGTACCTTGGTGCCAACTTGGCTGATNGGCTGATCGCATAGCCCTTTCCTTCCCTTTATACGATACGGTTTTGAAGTAAACCAAATCACCTGCTTCGAACTCAAGTGCTTTCCTTCTCTTGTCCGCATGCTCTTTTGTCTATCCTGAGCTGCTTTCATATTGAGCTTAACCATTCGGATCTTTTCAGTTATGTGCTCAATGAAGTCTCTCCCATATATACTACGCTCCCCCACTTTTATCCAACATAATGGGGTTCCGCATGGCCTTCCATACAATGCCTCATATGGTGATATTCCAATACTAGTATGGTAACTATTATTCTAAGCAAATTCAGCCAAAGATAAGTGTTCTTCCCACTTACCTCCCCAATCCAACACACTTGTGCGCAACAAGTCCTCAAGTGTTTGGATTGTCCTTTCGAATTGTCCATCCCTTTGCGGGTGATAGATTGTACTTGTGTGGACCTTTGTCCCTAACTTAGTTTAAAGACCTTTCCAAAAAGCTGAAACAAACTTAGTGTCCCTGTCTGAGACAACACTTGCGGGTGCTTCATGCAACCTAACGATCTCTCTTACGTTGATCTCAGCTAACCTATCAGTCCTATCTGTTCTATTGACCGCAAAAAAGTGTGGACTTTGTCAACCTGTCCACTATTACTCATATTGAGTCCTTTTTGTCACACATGGGCAATCTCGTGATAAAGTCCATTGTTATCATATCCTATTTCCATTCCGAGATAGGTAAAATGTGCAATAGTCCACTAGGAACTTGGTGTTCAGCCTTAAGAAATTGGCAAGTTAGGCATTCGGATACCCACTTTGCCACATCATGTTTTATTCTTATCCAATGATAGTACCTTTTCAAGTCACGGTACATCTTTGTCGATCCCAGGTGGATTGCTAACTTAGATCTATGTGCCTCCTTAAGGATTTCATCCTTTAATCCTTGATCATTAGGGACATACACATGAGCATTAAACAAAATAGTCCCATTGTTAGAAGTTTGCTATTCAGTTTTATCATTCTCTGCGGCCTTTTTCAAGTTCTCATCTTTTTCTTGAGCCATCCAGACTCTAGTCAACAAATCAGCTTGATCAGCAGTCACCAAGCCTAAGGGTTCCTCTTCTACTGTTAAGGCCGACAAACTTAAGGTTCCAACCATGTCTACAAATCGTTCTAACTCCCTTTCGGAGTCCATGTCCACATGTTTCCTACTTAGTGCATCTGCCACTAAGTTTGCTTTACCCGGGTGATATTTTATGACAAAGTCATAATCAGCTATGAGTTCCATCCATCTTCTTTGCCTTAAGTTCAGATCTGGTTGACTTAAGATGTACGTCAAACTCTTATGGTCCGTGAATACTTGGACCTTCCCACCATAAAGATAGGATCGCCAAATCCGTAAGGCAAAAACAACCGCAGCCAATTCCAAGTGGGATAGTTCACCTCATGTTTCCTCAATTGTCGTGATGCATAAGCAATCACATTCCAATGCTGCATCAACACACAGCCCAATCTCATTCATGATGCATCCGTGTACACCACATACACTTTGTTTGGTTCCAACAATGCTGAAACCAGAGTACTAGTTAACATATCCTTCAGTTTTGTAAAACTCTCTTCACATTCCTTGGCCCAAATAAAAGGGACATCCTTCCCTGTAAGTTGAGTCATAGGCTGAGCCAGTCTTGCAAAGCCTTTCACGCACTGTCTATAGTAATAGCCAATCCAAGAAAACTCCTTACCTCCGTTGCGTTCAAGGGTCTAGACCAACTCGAGATTGCCTTTATCTTTTCTGGATCCACGGACACTCCTTTGTCCAAGACCACATGACCGAAGAATCCTACTTCCCTTTGCCAAAAGCTACACTTACTTAATTTGCCAAACAAATTGTGTTCCCGTAGTTTTCCCAAAACTGTCATTAAGTGGCCCTCATGTTCCTCAGAGGACTTAGAATACACCAGGATGTAATCTACGAAGATGATCATGAACTCGTCCAAGAATTCTCTAAACACATTGTTCATTAGTTTCATGAAGGCAGTCGGTGCATTGGTCAGCCCAAATGGCATAACCACAAACTCATAGTGTCCATACCTTGTCCGGAATGCGGTTTTCCGGATGTCATGTTCTGCAATTGGGATCTGATGATAACCTGAAGCCAAATAAATGTTCGAGAACCAAGTAGCACCTCTAAGTTGGTCTAACAACTCATCCACTCGTGGCAGAGGGTTTGTTCTTTACCGTCACTCTATTCAATCCAGGGTAGTCAATACACAACCTGAAGGTTACATCCTTCTTTCTCACAAACAGCACCGGTGCACCCCATGGTGAAATACTCGGTCTTATAAACCCCTTATCCATTAGTTCACTAAGCTGTCTTTTCAACTCAGCAATTTCCGCTGGCGCCATCCAGTATGGTGCTTTGGAGATAGGCATCGTTCCGGGTTCTAATTCAATTGTGAATGGATTAGACCGTTCTGGTGGTAATCCTGTGACTACTGCAAATACGTCCTCGAACTCATTCACTACTAGAATGTCCTTGAGTTTTGTTTCTGGTCCAACTTGAACAGTTGAGATCGTAACTAAGTACGCCTCACATCCTTTCTCTAACATTTGTTCCGCTTGGACAGCTGAGACAATCAAGCTACCTGAAGTGGGTTAGATTCCCTGACACACTAACCAATTCCCTTCATTCTCAAACTCAACTCTACCACGATAACACTCTAATGCGTGCCTTGTACTTTCCAAGCCAATCCATTCCTAAGATCACATCACATAGTTCCATTTCACAAATCACTAGGTTAGTCGGCATGTTCACTCCGTCTATGAGCACGGACGCATTCCCAACATTCCCTAAGGCATCCATTAGTTGTTCACCAGCTGCTCGGACTAACAACCCACTACTTACTCCGGGTTCTTTCTTAAATTCACCAATACCAATCATTCTTTGGTGCACAAAACAGTGTGACGCCCCGGAATCAAACAACACATGGGTTTCCACACCACCCATAATCACGGTCCCTATATGTTTATTTAGACATTAAGGATCCTACTTCACACTACACAAGCAATCAAGTTCAGAACAACATAAGACATTACAGTGATGAACAGAACTTACTAGCGATCGGAGGTGGAGTGGCCTTGTTGGTTGGATCCGCAACCAATGAGTATGCTCTAGGCGTTACAGCCGGTCTCTTTGGCGGTGGTGGTAGTGGTGGCAACTCCTCCCTTTCCCGTTTCCCTGATGATTGAAGCGGTTTTGGACAATTAGCCCTGATGTACCCTGTTTCCCCATAGTAATAGCACACCCTTGGTCCCTCGGTACGGCATCCTTTGCCCTTGGGTCCTCCTTTGGACAATCACAAACACTATGGTCTGCACTACCACACCTAAACATGCACCAGAAGCCTTCCTACATTCCCCAATATGCTCCTTCCCGCAAACCTTACATGTAGTGCGAGTTGTGACCGACTTTCCCGGCGCATTCCCATCTGTTCTCCTTTGCCTCGAACCAAAACCATTCCCTGGTTGAGTTTGCGGCAGGGTTGGGCCTCTTTTCTTTTAACTCACCGATCTGCCTCCTCTAGTGCACTCTCCAATTGGGCAGCCTTTTCCAAAAGCTCCGCAACTGAGTTGTAATTCCATACTTGACACACATTGCAGAGTTCAAGCCACAGCCCACGCATGAACCGACACACTTAGACTTTCTCATCATCTAAATTACGTCCCGCATACCTCCTAAGGTTATTAAACTGAATCTCATACTCTCTCATGTTCATTGATCTCTAACTAAGATCCAAGAAGGCTCCTTCTAGCCTATCAAACACATCGGGTGGAAAATACTTTGCTTGAAACTCATAACAAAATGATTCCCATGTGCAGTTCGGGTTCACCATTCAGCCTGAAACCCCTTTCCACCAGTTGTGGGCATCACCTTCCAAGTAATGAATTGCTATATCACACCGATACTCCTCCGGACAACGAATAGAGTTGAATTTCCTCTCCAACCTACTCCTCCACTCATCAGCCTCGATCACCTTAGCTCCTCCCGCAAAGAACTCTGTGCCAAGTTTCTGCATATGATCCATCATTTTCAAGTATGGTGGAATGGCCAAGGCTTGAGCAGCCTCCTCGGTCGTATTTCGTGCAGTTTTCGTATCCACACGCATTGGTACACTCTCCACGGGTACCTCATTCTACCGTGGGGGCATGGCTTCAGCCGTTAATCTCTCCAAGACTTGGGCTAACATAGCCAAAATAGGGTTCAACCCATACTGATCTCCAGCCCAGCATTCGCAGTTGGGGTCGATGGTGTTGCGAACACCACATTCTCGCTCCGGTCAACACTTTGTTGACATTCCACATTGTTCCTCTCATCACGTTCAGTCCTACTAGTAGCATTACGGGAAGTCTCACCATTCCCTACATTACCTCTTCTTCCATTCTGAGTACTAACCATCTATTGTTGCCACATTATCTAAGGGGGTGTTATTGGATATTGAATTTTATTGGATTTCGATGGATTTTAAAATACTGGTTTTTAATGGATTCTAATGGATTATTGGGATTTTAAAATACAGACCTGATAGATTTAGAACGGGATTTTTCTGTATTTGAAAGTCATCCAGATAAACATTAACTGTCAAATTAGATGGATTTTGATTTCCATCGAATTCCTTTTTTCTAGACTTAGTTGTATTCTCATTCTACTTCTTTCTGGATTTGTAATTTCATCATCTACCACAATAAACTCCTCTGTTATGCCATTCGCACTGCTTCTTTTGGTTGGCGTTCTGTTCCACGAACGTGTTCTAATTACACGTTGTTCTCCCATCGCTTTGTTAAGGGGAACACAAAAACTCGTATCGAGTGTTCAAACCATCCATTTTGAGTGGTGGCTGCAGATATCATATAACTAAACCACCTATACATAATAGGCATTACAAATTACACAATCATCACAACTATAACCAAATTCTTATTCCCAACAAAACCCTCTTTTCATATATACATGACAAAAACATGATTTCTCAATATTTCAATTTTTAATTCGGATCAGTTATGATAATTATATTAGGTACCAACTCGAACAAAATGAATTTGATAACAATTCAGTACAATAAAATCCTCGAATATGCACAAATAATAATCTGGAGTGCCATCACGTTTTAACTCAGTGTTCTTGGGGCAACCGCTGTTTTGTTTTTGGCACCCACAGTCATGGCAGGAGTCCTTAATACCGTGAGATTCCCATCACAAGCATAGCTGCTGTCATATTGATGCATGATCCAATGAGTGGCTTCAAACTCCTATCTTTGCTCTTGACATATTGTGGATTCAGCTGTTATATCTACGGGAACTCGAGCTCGAATTCAAATACTCAACCTTCCTCTTCCTAGTAATGCAAATTTTTTCTCTGTCTTCATTCCTTGAAATCAGTAATCCTTGAATGTGAAATATACTGAATTGTGTAGAATAAAATCACATTGTTGCTATTCTTACTATCTCTTTGTCCAACAAGTTTTATGTGAAGCAAGAACATTTGCCATACAGTTAAAAGCAAAGCTTTTATATACAATCATACACATGAAGAAACTTGGAGCAACAATGGAAAAGAGCAAAACACTAATAAGGTTTTGGTTCAAGGGAAAGAAGCCAAAAACATTAAAACATTCAAGGGAAAAAGTACAGATTCAATGATCACTAATAAGGTTTTGGTTCAATATCTTTAAGAAGACACCCTACGGAAAAAGTACAGATTCAATGATCACTAATAAGGTTTTGGTTCAATATATTTAAGAAGACCAACTACTTGCTCCATACTTGGCCGCTTAATAATGAAATCAACAGCTCTCTGCTGACCATGTTGTAACCAGTTCCAGCAACGTGGCCACTAAAGATATATCAAAGCAACAAACAATGAAATATCAGTGTCTAAACAATGAAAATCATTGTGTCCATGGCATCTAAGTATAGTACGATAATCCAAAGATTATGTTTAAAAAAGAAGGTAGACATAGACGGTGAAAGCATAGGATCAATATTCAATACGCCACAAATGTTCAATAGTGGCAATATGACTTGCAGAGAAACCAACCAAACAATCAATCCTTTCCACAAAATAGTCAATCTAAAGCTTTTGAAGAAAAAATAGCTGCTTATGTCTTTATTTTCACACAAAGTGATGAAAACCATTACATTATTCTCAAGACCAAGAACCACTTACGTTGCTCTGCACATACGCTGAGCTACATCCCAAAAATTTTCTCACCGTAAGAACCAATAAATCAGTCTTTTTTTGCTCTATTCAAGTTTCAAGATCAGTCCATTTACATTGGAAATGAGTTACTCTGTGGGAAACCACTTCCTAAAAAGTGTCCTAGAGACATTAATATCAGATCGTTGTAGTAAATAAAGCATAAGGTGCAAAGAAGTACCTCTCAGACAATGTACCTGATTACTCCCCAATAATAATGAAATTAACAGCTCTCTGCTGATCATGTTGTAACCACTTACGGCAACGTGGCCACTAAAGACATATAAAAGCAACAAACAATGAAATATTAGTGTCTAAACAATGAAAATCATTGTGTCCATGGCATCTAAGCATGGTACGATAATCCAAACATTATGTTTGGAAAAAAAACGTAGACATAGACGGTGAAAGCATAGCATCAATACGCCACAAATGTTCAATAATGGCAATATAACTTGCAGAGAGAAACCAACCAAACAATCAATCCGTTCCACAAAATAGTCAATCTAAAGCTTTTGCAGTAAATATAGATGCTTATGTCTTCATTTTCACACAGAAGTCTCCATGTCCGGATCATTGGTATCGTTCACTAGAAGTCTCCATGTCCGGATAGCAATTGTTGGTTTCAAATTAGTGTAGTTTAGTTTATGTACAGAGTTAAATTACCGTTGTTCTTTCTCTCTTTTCTTTATCTCGTTCATATTTTTTATTTGATAAGCAAACAGAGAAAATCGTAGCACTGATTGTTTGTTTTACAAAGAGTCAATCTAAATATCGTCAAGTCTTTATCTTTCATACCAACATCGCCTTTCCATTTCGATACGGCATAAAAATCAAAACTTTGAATTCGATCGATTGAAAGCACAAAAAAAAACTAAGAAACCATTGAATAAAGAGTAAACTAAACTGAAATCAATACAAAAATAATCTTAAATCAAACTCTAATTCTAACTCGAGGTTGCATCTACCCACATTTGCTGATCTATTGTTTCCCTCCATATATTAGCACTTTCTCTTTCTTGATCTTGTGTCTCAACAATCTCGTCATCATTTTGAGAATCAACATTGCTGTGTATGGTTTCATCATCAATAACTTCAACAAATTCTTCAGGAGGAAATTCATTTGACCGGCAATGCTTGCGAATAAAGTTGTGTAAAGCTACACAAGCTAATACTATTTCTGTTTGTGTTTTACAAGGAAACGGAGGAGTGGATTTAAATACCAGAAAACGTGACTTGAAAACTCCGAAAATTCTTTCAATCACATTTCTCAGTGAAGCATAATGATGATTAAACAATTCATGCGCATTTTCAGGATCACACCCTTGGCCAGTAAAATTTTGGAGGTGATACTTGGTAGCTCGAAAAGGAACCAGAAATTTACGCCGATTTGCAAATCCACAATCAGCTAAATAAAATTTCCCTCAATACTTTAGAAATATACAATAGTTAGTTTATCATTGAAATATCTATAATCATTAATTTATTATAAATATATTTGAAATTACCATGTGGAACTACAAACTTATTAGTCCTCTTTGTTAATGCATCATAAAGTACTTTTGAATAATGAGATGAACCCTCCCATCCACTAAGAACATATATGAATTCCATATCAAAGTAACAAACCGCCAATACATTTTGTGATATTACTCCTTTTCGATTTCTATAGCTAGCAGCATAACGACTAGGTACCATCGCAGGTATGTGTGTACCATCTATTGCTCCCAAACAGTGCTAAAACAAATTTTTCTTTTTTTTTTTGGTTTTGCGAATATTATACAATCAAGATAAAAAATAGATTAACTCAAAATATAGATATCTTGAAATAAGGATAAAATCTCGTGTTCTCCCTAATTTTCGAAGGTGTCACAAGGTTCTGTTTGACCATAAAACTCGGAGCAAAAGTATTAATTGCTTTCAAAACCTTATGAAAATTTATACTTGTTGCAAATTTTGATCTTTTAAAGGTATCTTTGGTATGACAATACCTCAAATTTTGGCCGACAGTAATTAGGAATGTGGCGACCATTTCTTCAACACAAATGAATCTTGTATCTGTGAGATGTGTCTTTCTTCAAAGAAGCGTACAAAGCTTAAGAAACACATCTGGATACATACGATACAACTGTCGGAAATGGTGAGGATCTGCTTGTAATATCCAATTCTTGATATGGGCTGACGAATTGGATAGTCTATGTAATTTTTAAATATTAGCAGTTGATGTGTAAACAACCTTTGAGTCAATCCAATCAGCGTCGCCAATAAATACAAGATTTAAAATTTTGTATCTTCATCCTCAATTCTTTTTCTTCCAATTTGGATTTCTTCTATATCTAGCAACCTTTTATTAGAGAAAAATTGAAAAATCAATTGAATAATCTTGAATCTTATAAAATAATCGACTAATATGATATAAATCAGTTTAGGGCAACAAATCCATATAAGTTCTATAATAAAAGATATAGACAAAAAATCTAGCTAATAAAAATTAGAAAAAGAATGGAAAACGAAAAAAAATAACTTACATTCTTTTGTCTAGAATAAGAATTGTGATTGCATGAACTCTCAATCATCATTATATAGAGATATTAGAGATGATTTTATTAATTAATCTTAAAATAAAACTAAATTATTCTTATGAGAATATTTTTGAAATGTACTCAAGATATCAAATATTTCTAAGATATTCTTCAATAAGTTAGTATATGCTTTTTATTTCAAATATTCAAATTTTAGTTTTAGCATATTCTTTTATTCTAGGGATTCAAATACTATCCATAAATTAATTAAATACTAATATTTATAGTGGCTATTTGATTTCGTTGTCCATATATACACATATGTAGCCGACCAAAAATATATATACACATATGTATAGATCTCTCTTAGCTATTTTATATTGTTATGGATCTTTGTCCCTCTATATAAACATGCAAACAAATCTTTCAAACCCATCAAGAGCTCTTCTCACACATCCAATCTTTTCAAACCAATGAAGTTGATGACATTTATCAAGGAGACAACATTTAATATCTTTGCTTCATTTAAATCTCAG
Source organism: Lepidium aucheri (assembly GCA_900406435.1). NCBI lineage: Eukaryota > Viridiplantae > Streptophyta > Magnoliopsida > Brassicales > Brassicaceae > Lepidium > Lepidium aucheri. The sequence continues at coordinate 11,758 of OVBA01006972.1, forward strand.
CTTGAACTCTTCTCTTCCCCAACTCACTTTCTTTCCAAACGATTATCATTATCATAACCAAACAACGAGGTTCCAACTTGTAACCATGGCCAATAACAACTATACCAATTCAGCAATTGGTCCTTTTGTGCAGCCTCAAGTAAGATCTGAGCCTCTTCAACAATCATCTCAGCCACAAACTCAGCCTCAACTGCATGTCATAGAGAGTGAGACGTTAGTGAATAATGATTGCACTTTGCCGCTTATTGAGCAGTTGGAACGAGAGTGACCAAAAACTATTATTCTGTAAACTGATAAGAAGGATTCAATCGATCTCGAGTTAAAGCTTTGAAATTTTTAATATTGTTATCTTTAATTGTTTGCAGTACCAAAAACTGCCTAGATGAGGATTGTTATAGATCTAATCTTTGAATTGGTTTATCTAGTAATATGTGATGTTTTCTCATTTAAATCATTGTTATGTTATAAGATTTGGAGTTTTCTTTGGTTCTGAATGATATCTAATTTCTCGTAAGAATCAATTTCTCAATTAAACAACTTGTTTGAATTATTTGGCTTCTATCTAAACTCCAAATTAAAAACACTATAATTACATGTTGGACAAATTAACTAGAATTATAGAAATGTTTATATATACAAGAGTCGAAAATAATTAATACCAATGACTCATCATATGCGTCCGTATGACTCATCATATGCACCTTGTATGTAAAAGATTAGTTATTAATATTTGAAAACAGAAACTATTATTTAACCAAAAAAACAGAAATTATTATCATTAATTCAAACTACGAACTGAAAGAATTTAAAAAAACATGAAAAGATTAAACAAAACGAAATGCTAAAATAAAAAACTTCAATTCTTCTTTCGTCTAATCCAATCCAGTCGTTGTTCGATAGACATGTTGATGAACAGCTCAGACATTTCCAACCTATTAATTTCTTCCAATCCATTGTAAAGAACATTTTCTTCCAGGTTAGGAATTTCTTGAAAAGCTTCCAATAGTTGCTGAGGTCTTTTCTCCCTTTGTTGCATAAGGTCAACAATCCGATTGCTAACCTCAACCATATCTATAAAACTCTTTTGTAGACCACTACTATCCATGATTAAATTGCTAGATACTCCCAACTCTCTACTTTTAGATTGTTTTTTAGGAAGTAGTTTCTCTTGACTTAATGGTGGCGATTCATCCATATTTTCGATATTTCCAAATGCTCTAGTATATAGATCAGATGGTGAATTATCTTCAACTTCAAAACTTTGTGCATCAGTTTGATCTCCTAAGCCAACAACATTTCTTCCTGTCACTAAGCCAACGTGGAATATTGTTTGTAGGTCCTCGTACTCTTCAAAAGTTTCATCTCTCATATTCTTCTTATTTGGATGAGCCTACAAATAAATAAACATAATTATATCATAAACTATGTCAAAACAGTAATTATAAAATAAATAAATTAATTGATTTATTACCTTCTCGTAATCTTCCCAAACATGATTAGGAGCTGTAAACTTTTTTGAAATGGGATCCCAGCCGAATCCAGAACTAAATCGAGTCAATTCTACCATGTTATTATAACGACTCTTCAAATTCTTCATTTTGTTTGTGTAGTGATTGTAATTTTTTCTGACTGAAGCTCCAAATTTAAAGCGGGTAAATTTTTTTTCCACAATCATTTTACTAATGCATCCACTTGCATCACGCCAACCATTTTTAATACCTTCGGTAAGTAGTTTAATCAACGACTTTGTTTTTCGTGCAGTCCATTGTTGATATGGTCCTTTCTTTGTTCCTTGAGATTGTGAATCTCCCATACTTCTAGTAAAACGACATCCTATTATATTTTTAATAAAATAAAAACTTATTGTTTTTTTTTTAATAAAGTAACATTTATGATTACATATATTTATATTATTATATAAACATTTACAAAAATTACGATTCTGAAAATTTTAATAGAATACGTGAAGAGTAAATATAATATACTAATTAGTATATATTTTACAAGAGTACGGTAAGTTAATGAAGAATGTATTACAATATATATCAATCACAAATTTACGAAGATAAGATATACAAACATATTATAGTTATATTTCTATAGTATGAGAGTATGCTACACAAAAATATTTCTATTTTTTTAAAAAAAATTGATTTATATTGTTTATGATCAAGTCATGATCATAAATCGTTTTACGAATGGAATAGTTTTTATAATTATATTTATAACTATATATATATATATATCACTACCAATATGTTATAGTATATAAAATCAAAAAAAAAACAAAAAAGCAATTGATAACATTAATCTAGAACTCCATACCCGATTTGGTATTCTACTATTGCAGGCGTGAGGATCATTTCGTCTTAAGCTCAAACAGAGTTCTAGAATAGGTTCAAACAGAAATAGACGACTTCAACGGACCAAAAGAGGACTGATAATTTTTATATTTTTGTTTTTAACCACTAATACTAATATATAATGCTTATAACCTCACACATAAACAAAACATATGTTCATGCATTTACAGAAGAAAATCTTGTTAAAAAGAAAACAATGACTTACATTTTTCAATCTTAAAATTGAGATATGTCACTGAAAATACCTACAAAATATGAAAAAAAAAAAGAGAATGTATATGAATTATAATATATACCTATTGTCATAATATAAACTACAAAAGAATCACCTCTCAAATGGTGAATTACTGGAAAGATAAACCTTACCAAAGAGGTTTTAAGAAATAGAATGTCTAAGAGAAGATGATTATATTCTTGTTTGTTGCACAATTTATAGAACATTTGGTTGATATTTTCTAATTCGAAATTATTATTTAAATTTATATTTTTGTTGAGAAATTTAAGGTGAGTCAAATGATTGGAATAGTTCTCCCTGATATTAATTAAGAGATGATTATTATGGTGAAATGAGAAAAGAGCATACATATCTCTACCTGAATGCATACATATCTCTTCCTTTCTCTCTTTAGGGAGGAACAAGTCATTGTCTGGATGGTAATGAGAACCCTTTTTCCCAAGACTTCGAGCCCACTGAAGCAGATGACGAAACATTAGCTTTTTTACTTGACATTTCAGCTAAAGAAACCATTATATATATACGAGTCTTACCAAGTAGAATGTAAGCACATTAATATCATGGAAAATCCAAGACCTATTAAAAACCCCACCACAGTCGAAACACAGTGAAGCAGTAACTTCATTTTATTGGGTATTATTATACCTCATTGCCACCAAATATATTGAGCCTTCCGACCTCACCTCCACTGGCAGTTATGCGTTCTCTCTCTTCAACATTCTTTTCTAGCCTATGATCAACAGTTAGTAGAGAGACTACACCACCTTGGGTGTCTAATATGCAGCGTGAGTCTCCAACAGAAGCGACAGTGATAGTCCAACCATCAATTAGAACAAAAGTCACAGTTGTTCCAGAAGTTTCCCCTGTAGGCACAACAGATGTTAACAGTTGAAGCATGTTTAAAATAAAAGAATATGAAAGAAAAACACCTATAAATGAGCATAAGCGTAGACCTTTCTGCTGAAACTCAATGTCAGTTTTCACAAAGCCTGCAACTAAAGCCCTAGGAAGAGCTTGAAGCCACTCTTCCCTGCTTGCGCCTTGAGGAATTGCACTCACAACGTTGTCCAAAAGATGTTCCTTAGTATAAATGGCAGCTGAATTACCATTGTGTCCATCAAATATTTAAAGAAAAAACAAGGAAAGTTCATGGGAGGTTGGAGTTCAGTACAGCGAAGTTCCTTAGAAGGAAGAATGCCTAAAATATAAAAATGAAACTCAACAGAACCAATTACTCTGGAAACTGAAAAAGCCGATAATGGATCACCAGGTACTCTTTCACAATACCCTTCTTTACCAAGTAGTTGTGTAAAAAAGAAGAGGAAAGGATTCAAGAAGCAGAACTCTCACCCGAAAACTTGATTTTATCTTCTCCTTATATCTATTGAGCTTCTTACG
>OVBA01006973.1:0-15752 GCA_900406435.1 Lepidium aucheri
AAAGAAGAAGATAGACTTCCGCCAAAGAAAAGATATTCAACATCTAATGATGAGTACTTAGACATCAAAATGAGGTCACTTCAATTAGATGTTGGTCAAATGTATCCCACCAAAGACGATCTTGAGTCAAGGTTGAAGACATATTCTGTTTTACATAGGTTTGACTTCGATGTTGTATCTTCATCGACGATGTCATTGGTTGTGAGATGTTGGGTTCCAAACTGCACTTGGAGAGTGCGTGCTTCACGCAGTGATCCTGAGAGTTCGTATTTCTATATTCAGATATATTGTGGAGAACACACTTGCTCAGTTACGGAAAAGTCATCTCGGGCACGTCAAGCAACACCAGATATTCTTGGTTGTTTATACTTGGATTTTGTTGGTGGTGTTGGGCCTTCTATTCTTCCTGCTCATATTGCTGAATCATTTAATAAATGATTCGGTTTGAAGGTATATTTTCTTCATGGTAAACGTTTGGTAGACTTTGGTAGACTCATGGTAGGCTTTGGTTTACTCATGGTAGACTTTGGTGGAGTCTACCAAAGTATACCATACGTCTACCATGAATCTACCATGCGTCTACCATGAGTCTACCAAAGTCTACTATACGTCTACCATGAATCTACCAAAGTCTACCATGAGTCTACTAAAGTCTACCATGCGTTAGTAGAGGTTAGTTACGTTTGGTTGAGTTATAACTTTGCCTCTTTGTTTGAACATTGTACAGATGAAGTACTGGAAGGCACATCGTACTTTAAAGGAAGCTCGGGCTTTGGTTACAGGAACTTCAGAGAATAGTTTTGAAGAACTTCCATCGTATTTTTATATGATTAGACGAGCAAATTCAGGAACACTTATCAAGCTGGAAGTAGATGGATATGATAGGTTCAAGTTTCTATTCCTTGCATTTGATGCAAGCATCAGAGGATTTCCTTATATGAGGAAGGTTGTTGTTGTGGATGGAACATTTTTACAAGGAAAATATAAAGGGACTCTTCTCACGGCAACAATGCAAGACGGGAATTTCAACATTTTTCCTATGGCATTTGGTGTTGTTGATACCGAAATGATGAATCTTGGGAATGGTTTTTTAGACAACTCAACCGTGTCATTCCTGATGATGAAGAGTTGGCCATCATTTCAGATAGGCATAGATCAATAGCCAAAGCAATATCAAATGTGTATCCGCTTGCCACCCGTGGGATTTTCACTTACCATCTACGTAGAAATATTTTGTCCAATTTCAAAGGAGGATAGTCCTTTAAGCTGTTTAAGAAGGTTGCTACTGCATATAGGCGTGACGAGTTTAATGCAATCTTCGGCCAAATAGAGAGACTAGATCGAAGGCTATATGAGTATTTGCTTAGGGCTGATGTTTGTTTGTGGAGTCGTGCACATTTCCCTGGGAATAGATACAACTTTACGACGTCAAACATAGCAGAATCTATCAATCATGCGTTAGCTGAAGCGCAAACATTTTCTATTGTGCAGCTTATAGATGCCATTAGGGCAATGTTAACAAGGTTGTTCGCGAAGAGGACAGCAAAGGCAGCTGCAACAACAACCATTCTCACTATAGCAATCGAAAAACTTTTCAAGGTACGTCTTGGTAGAGATTGGTGGAGTTAGGTAGAGTTTGGTAGAGTTAGGTAGAGCTTTGGTAGAGTTTTGGTAGAGGTTTGGTAGAGTTAGGTAGAGCTTTGGTAGAGTTAGGTAGAGTTTTGGTAGAGTTTTGGTAGAGTTTTGGTAGAGTTAGGTAGAGCTTTGGTAGAAATTGATGGAGTGTTGGTAGAGTTATGGTAGACTTTGGTTGACATACTGTTTTTTTCACCATGCAGAATAGACTTCTCAAAGCCACACAGTACAATGTGCAAAACATTGATGAGCATCAAGCGGTTGCCACAAGCTCGGACTCCTCACATTTGGTTAATTTGATGGAGAAAACATGCTCTTGCAACAGGTTTGAGGTGGATAAAATTCCTTGTGTGCATGCCTTAGCCGTAGCAGAAGTATGGAAGCATTCGAAGATCAAGCTCACAAATCCTTACTATTATACGAGTTACTTGTACTATGTGTATGCCAAATGTGTGATGCCAAGAGATGCAGCACTTCCAATACCTGAAGAGGTGGCTCGTAAAGTTTGTTTACCTCCTGTTGTACGAAACCAACCTGGTAGGCCAAAGAACTCACATATGAAAAGTTAGTTTGAGTGCTCATAAGAGGCAAAGCGCCCAAGGAAAGTGACGACTTGTTCGCGATGTAAAGATGTGGGACATAATGCTCGAACATGTAGAGCAGACGACCAATATTGAACTAAGTTAACCAAACTCTATTATGTGTTTATTATGTATACATGTTATGTGTATCTCTACCAAACTATATTATGTGTTTACCAAAGTCTATTATGTGCTTTTATCCATGTTATGTGTAACTCTACTAAAATCTATTATGTGTCTACCAATGTTATGTGTATATCTACTAAACTCAATTATGTGTTTTTGATGTGTCTGTCCATGTTGCGTAAATATACCAAAGATCAACCAAGCTCTACCAAAGATCAATCAAACTCTACCAAAAATCAATTAACTCTAACAAAGATCAACCAAAATCTATTATGTGTCTACCAATGATATGTGTATATCTACCAAACTCAATTATGTGTTTTTGAAGTGTCTATCCATGTTGCGTAAATCTACCAAAGATCAACCAAGCTCTACCAAAGATCAACCAAGCTCTACCAAAGATCAATTAACTCTACCAAAGATCAACCAAACTCTATTATGTATCTAGCAATATTATGTGTATATCTACCAAACTCAATTATGTGTTTTTGATGTGTCTATCCATGTTGCGTAAATATACCAAAGATCAATCAAACTTTACCAAAGATCAATCAAACTCTACTAATGGTCAACCAAGATCTACCAAAGATCAATCAAACTCTACTAACGGTCAACCAAACTCTATTATGAGTCTATCCATGTTATGTGTACGGTCAACTCTACTAACCGCCTTATCAATTTGTTATGAAGAAGACAATCTTTTGTTAAGTTAATATATTACCAAATTTTGTCCATTACAAAATGAAAGTTAGTGATATACTCTCATAGGACCATCTTCTATGTCAAAAATAATGGTCATTTGAGAGTACTTGTTAATAAAAGAGAGTTTTGTAAAAACTTATACAAACTCTACCAAGATCTACCGAAGAACAACCATGATCCACCACTCTGTAAGCAACCCCTGCGATGATGTAATTAGTATCGCCTTATCAATGTTTTCTTCACGAAGAAGTGGACATGTGGAGTTAATTGTCTATGGTATTGGAAGCTCATCCATAACTTCAATGCCTAATTTCAACCGCATAAATGGGACGCCATCATCATTTATTTTCTTAAACGGAAGTCCAAGGGCTAAACACTCAATAAACTTCAGCGTGTATATGCCACAATCACCAGATTGGTGATTCACCGGCGTTGCTTTTACCCTAGATATTGAGTATGGCTTCACTTTCACTTGTTTCCGCATATACTTTGGTAGCATGGTCCTACGAAGATATGGAATCATCCTCGCGTATGGCTTGTTTGCAGAAAAAAGGTAATAGCATTCATAAGTTAGATCAACCAAGCTCTACCAAAGATATACCAAGCTCAACCAAAGATCAACTAAGTTCTACCAAAGGTCAACAAAGCTCTACCAAAGGTCAACCAAGCTCTACCAAAGGTCAACAAGGCTATACCAAATGTCAACCAAGCTCTACCAAAGGTCAACCAGGCTCTACTAAAGGTCAACCAAAGATCTATCAATCTCTAACATTAAGTTGTAGATGAAGAGTACATGACTGAGTCTATCAATACTTGATACAAAATAGCTGAGAGGGCAGAATCGTATATGCTCACTGTCTCCTTAACCAAATCAATGACAACCACAACCCAAGGAACGTTTTGGATGTTATGAGCAATGTACAATGTGTCAACATCCCAAAACCAGTGCTTCCTTGTTTGACACCATATTGGTAGTAGCCCAGTATACATTTCGCAAAAAGACTCATCAAACATAGACTTCTGATGGTTTACCGTGAAGACGTCGTACTTTGTACACCACAACCAACATAGTCCAGGATCAAGAAATGTTATCCTATCACTATGATATGGAGATGGATTCTGCAAAGATCTTCGACGTAACAATTTCATACTGCTACTCATGTGCTGCACATAACAAGGTAACATAATATTAACAAAACCAAAGTCAACCACGTAAGATAAGCAAAATGCAAGAAGATTTAAATTGTAACTAAATTGTAACTAAATTGTAAACTCCACCAAACTCTACCAAACCTCCTCCAAACTCTACCAACGCTCTATCACACCTCCACTAAACCTCTACCAAAGATCTACCATAGGTCAACCAAACTCTACCAAGATCTACGAAACTCTACCAAAGATCAACTAAACTCTAGCAAACTCTAGCAAGGAACTTACCAAATCTGTGAACCATCCGTACGTATCATGTGGCCATAAATGTCTAGGCATCATCAACTGGAGATATAACTCACCTAACGGACTAATGTCGTCCACCGCGTTATCTCTACAAATCGTGCAAATTACCAAACATCATATACATTAGAAACGTAGCACAAAGAATATCAGATCCTTACAATTCGCGTTTGACAAGGAGATAAAGCCGATTCACTATGGGACAATGTATTGGTCCGAATGGATTGTATGAGTTAGGGTTAGTCAGAACTATGTCATCTGTTATGATGCGCCTCATAACAGAACTTCCTTCGAACGGGGATTTCTGTATAAAACACAAACAATTCTTAAGCACTTAGAGATGAAAACTGTATATTTAACTAAATTGTAAACTCCACCAAGGTCTAAAAAACCTCCACCAAACTCCACCTAAGCTCTATCACACCTCTACCTAACTTCTACCAAAGATCTACCAGAAGGTCAAATTAACTCTACCAAAGGTCAACCAAACTCTACCAAAGATCTACCAAACTCTAGCAGACTACATACCTGGTTTGCAGCAAGGGTACGTGTTCTAGCTGCTTTGGGGATCATGTCCTCCATGTATATCCACTCATTCTTTTTATTAGGGACCTTCACTCCATCGTCAAGAATCTTACATTTGCTATCGCCCTTCAGACTAATGATCGCAAGTTGGGAATTCTCTTCTTGAGATAACTCCAAATCCCCAGTAGGAGTTTGAATTGGAGTTTTAAGCTGACGACTAACCTCTGGATTCCTAACAATTTTCAATGATGGGGACAAAGGATCAGAGGTTTCCAGCTCCTCAAGCAACCATTTATTCTACAAGCAAAAAAAGGAAACAATGTAAAAACTACCAAAATCCACCAAGCTCTACCAAAATCAACCAAAGCTCTACCAAATATTTCAAAGCTACAAAACTACCTCAGGATCATGAGGAAGCCGTAGTGTTGGGGATAGAGTCTCTGGGGTTTGCTGCTGCTCAGCTATCCATTCCTTATGGAAGAAAACAAGTAATATTGTTAGTTTTCAATCTCCACCAAAGCTCTATCAAATATTTAGGATCAACCAAACTAACCTCTACCTTTTTAGAGGGTCTCAATGATGGGGAAGATTGTGACACGTGCTGATTCTCAGATATTTATTCCTTTTTATTGTCAGATATCTGTTCCTTATGGAATACAAAATGCGTTAAATAGTAAGTATACCAAAGATCTACCAAACGCTAATATAAATCAACCAATGATGGGGAGGTTAAGGAAACTAACCTCTACGTTTCCAGAAGGTCTCAATGATGGGGAGGTTGAGGAGCCTTGCTGCTTCTCAGAGATATGTTCGTTCTGAAAAACAAAGCACGTTAAATAGTAAGTCAGCCAAACTCTACCAAAGATCTACCAAACTCTACCAAAGATATACAAAGGTCAACCAAACTCTACCAAAGATCTACCATAGGGTTACCAAACTTACTTGTACATTTTTCGAGGAAGACAAAGGTTGTGAGGTTCCCTGCTTTTCAGATAATGTTTCCTTCTAGAAAGAAAACATAAAAGAGTTAGAACCAATATCTACCATACGCTAATATAAATCAACAAATGATGGGGAGGATGAGAAAACTAACCTATACGTTTTCAGAAGGTCTCAATGATGGGGAGGTTGAGGAGTTTTGCTGCTTCTCGGAGATCTGTTCATTCTTAAAAACAAAGTACATTAAATAGTAAGTCAGCCAAACTCTACCAAAGATCTACCAAACTCTTCTACAGATATAACAAAGATCAACCAAAGATCTATCTACCAAACTCTACCAAAGATCTACCAAACTCTACTACAGATCTACCAAAGGTCAACCAAAGGTCTACCAAAGGTAAACCAAACTCTACCAAAATCTACCAAACTCTACCAAAGATCTACCATAGGGTTACCAAACTTACCTCTACATTTTTTGAGGAAGACAAAGGTTGTAAGGTTGGCTGCTCCTCAGATAATGTTTCCTTCTAGAAAGAAAACGTAATAGAGTTAGAACCAGTAACTCCACCATCCTTTATTTTATTACATGTTTACAGTCAAACACAATACACCAAAGATGATTATTCAGGTGTGTATATAGTTCATACAACATACAACATAAGTGAATCTTCGATACGGTTCACTCAAAATCAAGTTGACTCTTACGTACCAATTTCTTCCCATATGAGGCCGCAATAGCTTTTTCTCGTGGGTCACTTTCAGTAGTCTCACGTTCATCCACAGGATCAGACTTCTTAGCCTCTTCCAAGGACATCACAACCTCCGATTGTTTACCCTCCAAGGACATCACAACCTCCACAGCCGCTCATCCACCACCGCCTCGTCTACTCTTTTCTCCTCTAGTTGTTCAGACTGCAACTTGACGGTATTTTTGAGGTTAACTTGATCGTATACCATCACATCAAAAACCTTCTTCATAGACTGCAGCATTTCATACATCATATCCTTCTCCTCTAATTGTTTTTTGGCCTCAAACTCCTTCTTCCATTTCTTCTCCAACCTTTCTTTTTCTCCTTTTTTTTCTTTATTCACAAATTCAGCCATAGTCATATCAGGCTGTAACTCCTTCTCCTTCGGAGTCTCCTTTGTCTTCTTCTCAATAGATCTCTTCTTCGCAACAGATTGTTTACCCTTCTCAGCTAATCTCTTCTTCTCTGGCTTCTCTGCCACCTTTGCGTTCTTTGTACTTCGGAGTTCACATGGGAACACATCGGCCTTCCTCTTTAAAGGCATCAGGATACTTTAAAATGTGTCATCTAAAGACCCATCAAGAATGTCTTGGATCAATTTGTCAACTTTTGGATCCCCGACATTTCCAGGCCACTCCGAATATATATCATCGTAAGGCTTGTCCAAGAGGTGCACCATACGAACCTAGAAAAGAGCAAAAAAAAGTCAGACATGAAAAATATACTAAGTCAACCAAACTCTACCAAAGATCTACCAAGATCTACCAAAGATCTACCAAATTCTACCAAAGATCTACTAAACTCTACCAAAGATTTACCAAACTCTACCAAAGATCTACCAAATCTCTACCATATCTCCCCCCACACAAGAAGCCTAATCCAACAAGATCTATCACACGTAAGTCTACCATAGCTCTACCACACGTCAACTAATAGCTCTACCAAACTCTACCAAAGATCAGGCAAACTCTACCAAACTCTACCAAAGATCAACCAAACTCTACCAAAGATCTACCAAACTCTACCAAAGATCAACCAAACTCTACCAAAGATCTACCAAACTCTACCAAAGATCTACCAAAATCCACCAAAGATCAAGAATCTTACCTTGTCTTTACCAGATGTAAGCTTATCAGCTTTGAAGACATCCACCATATCTACTCCACGGTTAATGCGCGATGCCCACTGCATAAGTGGAACTTGGCCTTCTCTTTTACCTCCAAACATTATTCCTAGTTGTGGGATATACTTGAACGCCCATNGAGAAGCACATGTACGAAGCCGTGCAAATTCAACATAGAAGCAGACCGTGATGCTTGAGAGACCAATTTCAAGAGTGGCTCGAAGGCTACTCTACCCCATGGATGCATGTCAAACCTAGCTGAATCCATCACCAATTTGGCATAGTAAATTGGGATCCTACTATTGGTGTGCAAACCGAAAACACCAACATACAAAACAACCAGCAACCCCACCATCTTCATTTTAGCAAATTCCCAATCCTTTCATATCTTTACATCCCTTCAAGCTCCGCCCACTTTGGACCATCACCATGGACTAAACCCATGTCAGCCCACAAATCCCCAACCGCTAAACCCGCATCATTAGGTTCAGGTAACCCACACTGCAGCTGTGTAATATGCTGAAACTCATTTAAAGAAAATTGGATTGGTTGGGTATCGGCAAACATCCATAAATCATTCACCTTTGGTGTGTCAAGCATATTCCCTAGCAGGTGTTGCACGTATTTGCTTGCCCATGAGAACCTTGAGCCGGCAAACTACAGAATAACCTAGCTGAGAGTTCCTTTCAATGTCCTTGTAAGCATCAGCGCCAATATAATCCCTTATTGAAGTCATTTTCTTCAATGTGCAGTAGTGATTTACACTCTTGTTGGTACGGAATCCTGAAGATAGGACCCTTTTAGGGTACTTGTGCTCTCCTTCCATATCTGTGTTACTGAAAAATAAACAATAAAAATATCAAAATTAGCTCAACCATAGCTCTACCAAAGTCTACCACACTATAATTATCTCCACCAAAGCTCTACCAAAGTCTACCAAAATCTACCAAAGCTCTACCAAAGTCTACCAAAGCTCTACCTAAGTCTACCAAAGCTCTATCAAAGTCTACCAAAGCTCTACCTAAGTCTACCAAACTACCAAAGCTTTACTAATGTCTACTAAACTCTACCACACATTCCAAACTCTACCAACATGTACCCAAACTCTACCACAAAATGAATAGATATACCAAAGCTCTACCAACGTCTACCCAAACTCTACCACACTACGACTAACTCTACCAAAGTCTATCCAAACTCTATCCAAACTCTAACCAAACTCTACCACACTTGCAACTAACTATACCTAACTCTACCAAGATAAACCAAATTATGAAACTAGGAATCGAGAGTAAACACAGAATATCGAGTCTAGACCCAGTAAAAACACGACCAAAACCAACCAAAATGAACAATAAAACCCAGAAAAGCAACCAACCCTAGAAAATCACCCAAAATAAACCATACTCAACCAACCTTAGAAAATCAACCAAACTCAACCAAAATCTACGCAAAGCACACATACTAAACCCAGAAATCAAAATGCATGTCTCAAACCCTAAAAAAAATGGACGAAGCACTAAAACCATAAACCCTAAAAATCCGAATTTGAAATAGAGAATATACACTACATTACGTTGAATCCGTCGAACAAAGCACAAAAGTAGAAGAAAAAGGAGAATTTGGAGCGAAGACGATGAAGAATAAAGCGAAGAAGGAATCTGAAGATGAAGAAGAAAGAAGACGAAGATGAAGGAAGCGAAGAAGACGAAGAAGGAAGCTGAAGACGACGAAAAAGAAGAAGAAGATGAAGGAGAAAGAAGACGACGAAGAAGATGAAGACGATGAAGAAATGAAGAAATGAAGAAATGAAGAAGGGAAAAGAAAACGAGAGTTTGAGACATGCATTTTGATTTGAAAAAGGGAATTAAAAGTGCATGTCAAAAAAATGAAAAAAAAAATAAAAAAAGGGAAAAGAATGTGTGCATTTTTTCATTTTTTTCATTTTTTTATAATTTCATTTTTTTAATGACACAAACGTAAATAAATGGAGAAGTCAATTAATTTGAGACATTTCCCCTACCTTTTTTTTGTCCAACTTTTTGGAGACTATTTGAGCAATTATGCTATTTTTATAGAGTATTTGAGTAATTTATATATGGGAAAGTCATTTTTTGAGTCGGATTTTCAACCTGCCAAAGTAATTCTACAGCAAGTAGACTCTTCATGTGCAGCTTTTTTCTAGTTAAATAAGACAAATTTTCCCCAAAAAGATTGTGTGCCATGGCATATGCAGACTCAAAAAAGAAAAGAGTCTTGGTATTCCCCATTTGGAAGAGTTTGAAGTGGTTTTTTAGCTTAAATGAATAAATAATTATTTTATGCAGGCAGGACTCTTATGGGTGGTTTGGATGAAGGGAAACATTTTTAACCGGACTTTATGTTGGAAAAATTAGAACAAATTGGTCGGTGAATTTGGATAATGATTGAATCGTGTTTGAGTGCACTTTCCGTAAAGAGTATTTCGACCCTTATTCTCAAGCCTTGGATTACACGAAATCTCTTCTAGGATGCGACAATCAAAGTTCTCTCTTGTTCTAGACTAAGATACAGGAAAATCAATTAGAGGTTTTTTATGTTTTGTTTATGTGTTAATTGCTAAAATTCAAACTGAATTTTAAAACAGGTATCACTCTTGTTATCTCTAGTTTTTCTCTTATTTCTTGTGTTCCAAACGATTCTAAGACCTTATATTTATAAGGGTCAAAACACCCGTTTGTATAGTCACGTCCGTTCGTATGGTTGTGACTTTTAAAACCAAGAGTTGTGACTTTAAAAACCTATAGTTATGATTTTTTAAAATCTATTTTTTATTTTGTACGTTTGCAACCGTATAATTAAATATGATAATCATTCATATTTAAACTTAAAATAACCAACGCTTTATTCTGGTTAGTGAGAGACACAGCCAACTTGTCATGTACGACTTGCAGCCGGCTAAGGCTTAGGCTGAAGCTCAAATCTCTTTTGAAGTGTGAGGTGAAGAATGGGCACACTTACACCTTATGGTTTGATAAGTGGCTTGATCTCGGTGTCTTGAGGGATGTTCTAGGTCCAGATGGGCCGGTCTATGCGAATTCCTCTTGACACGGGGAGCTATAAGGCTGATTTTTCCTCTAGCGTAACATGGCAATGCTTGTGTACACATTCTTCAACTCTACCTTGGACAAATGCGATTTGGTTTAAGGAATATATTCTGAGATACTCGTTTATGAGTTAGTTAGCGGCTCTTGAAAGATTGATGACCAAGGATGCGCTCCAAAATTGGGGACTCTGTCTCCTCCACGTGTCCTCTCTGCTCCGTTGATGATGAGTCTCATAACCATTTATTCTTCTCCTGCACATTTTCTTCTACTCTTTAGAAGGTTTTTGCAGGCAGGATTTTAACACATCCACCTACCTCTCTTGTAGCTATCTGTCACTTGCTCTCTTCGAACAACATTGCTTTGGTAGACAAGGGAATCATATTGAAAGTTCTCCTCCAGGTCATTATCTACACGATCTGACAGGAACACAACTCTCAGATATTCTCAACGAACTCAACCCTTTGTTCCTCTTTTATGGCTGCCATTGACCGCACCATGAAAAACAAACTAATATCTTTCTCTTATGTTAATGCTTCAACTATTTCTCCTCGACACTGTGTAATTACAATCTGTTTAATTTTTTTGTACATAAACTTTTGTGGTTAATGGTTGGTATAGTATCTTAATATTTAAAACCAAAAGAATAAATATAAACAGTACTTGTTTTCGCCAGACTTCAATGTAGTGAGTTAAGCTACTCTCTCCAGTTATCTATATAATTCTCATACTCTCTTCCTTTATTTTCTCCTCATTTTACCCTTGGTTGACTGCATAGTAGATAGTATGATTTACATGTTAAGGCAAACTTCTCCACCGAACAACAAGATCTGTAGTTTCTATTTGTTTTCTCATTTTTTGTTTTTATGTTTACAATTTATGAGCTTTGGGTGCACCAGTTAGTGTTTTATAAAAACTTATCAGATAAGGATAGGATGAATAGATTTTGGTCTTCAAAATTCCGATTCCAAGAATGCCTCAATAAACTACTCAATTATATTAAATGACCGAGTTATAAAAAAAGAGAGGGTAAAACTAAGCAAAAAAAGGAAAGAGGCAGCTATTATTGTTCTGCAGAATGCAAATAATACTCTAATAAAAAAAAAAAAAAAGAGATTCTCTCTCTCTCCCCAAAGNAAAGCTGTCTTCATCTGTGTATTTTCCTCAGAACTACCAAACTAAGCTAGCAGCTAAGAGAGGGAACACACTTGTCTCTCTTCAGAGCTCGTCCTTGACTTCCTCAGTTGTCTGTTCCTCCTTCTTAGGCTCTCCAACTGTGTCCTTGTTCTTGTTGATGAAGCTTATGAAATCTTCCTTTGTCCTGTCTCCTTCGTAAGCCACAATGGTTCCGCTCGCTGATCTGAGGT
Source organism: Lepidium aucheri (assembly GCA_900406435.1). Lineage (NCBI taxonomy): Eukaryota > Viridiplantae > Streptophyta > Magnoliopsida > Brassicales > Brassicaceae > Lepidium > Lepidium aucheri. The sequence continues at coordinate 12,283 of OVBA01006973.1, forward strand.
AAATGGTTGGGAATCCCTTCACATCGAAGATATCATGTGGGAAATCGTTTGCAGTTGCATCCTGTAACAAGTGAAAGAGGAAGAATTCGGTTAAATAAAAATCCACCAGAGGATCGACAACACATACATACTCTCGAAAGAGAAAGGACTTACTAGCTTAGCAATGACAACACTTGAGTCGCTTTGGAACTCCAGAGCAACTTCGTCCAAGATTGGAGCAAGCTTTTGGCAGTGTCCACACCATGGAGCATAGAATTCAAGCAAGACTGCAAAAAGTAGATAAGAGGGACGAAAATGAGGATTTATAAGTTTTCGCTACCAGCAAACAGGTGTTTGTGATTCGATAATGTAATGTAACTCACCATTCTTTCCAGAGTTCAATACCATGTCGTCAAGGCTCTCAGAAACAACAACCTTCACTGGCTCGTTGTTTTCCGCTGGGATGGGTTGAGATTTTTTGTGGGGTGCAACTTTCCCGTCCTTGAAGTCCTTAACCCATGATTCAATCTGATCAACCTCCAAATTCGTTTTCAGGTATTTCTTGTCGTCAGCTGTCTGGATGATGATGAGAGGAACTTGGCTCTCTTCGAGACCAAAGTACTGTTTAGTGGTTCAAAATATAGAGAGATAAATATGTTCAGAAATTTGTAACCAAGGCTAAACTGGATAGAGAAGATTGGAGATAGACGAGGAAAACTAACCTGGAATGCACCTTGGCTGTTCTCAGCATCACCTAGAAGGAAGCTAAGACCCTGTCCCTTGTTGGATGTAGCAACTTCACGGTACTTTGACTTAAGTGACTCAGCTCCTTCTCCAGTGAAGTTCATGAACAACATCGCCTAAGAAACAAAATATGACCCACATCAAAACCCAAAATGAAGATGGTACTAGGATAGGATCTGTGAGGATTTCTGGAAGCTTCTATAATATTCAAAAAGAAAACTAAAGATACTACTGTAATTCAGTCCAGCTTATGAAGAAATATAAACTTCTACTTAGCAACTCAGTTCAGAAAATTTGTAATGATATATACTTATCCAGCAATATTAAATAGAATAACATGAATCCATCTTTGAAGTATATGATGAATTTGTTACAGCGTGATGAAATTCAGATATTTGGTAACTCTACGATGAGTTACCTTAGTATTAGTGCTTTCAAAGAACTTGATAACGTATGGGTGGTTGTTTGGATCTTTGTCAAAGACGGTGATCAGTGGAATGCTCGATTCTTTGATAAATTTCTCAAGAGCTTCCCCATTGAAATCCTAAATGCGAAGAAGTGAATCATACAAATATTCCGAAACATATACCATATAACAGCACCATTAATCCATGCAATATACAAACCTTAGAATCAACAAACTGTTCATCAAAGGGTTTGAATAGCCTGACTAGTGGTCCTGTCACAGATGATTCTCCTCCGGGAAGAAGCTTGGCATCCGAGGTGTGTGCGAAATCTGATTCAGAGCGCAATTTCTCAGCAGTTGCCATGAAAGAATCAAACTCGGAGCCAGATAGTTTAGGGAATATCCCAACCTAAAACAACAGAAATAGACGTTATTTGTGACTACCATGCATGATTACAATCATGGAACAGAAGCAAAAATAAAAGTAACATTTTTTGTACGCTTACCACAACCACCTTCTTGTCACCAACAATCTCAGCAGCAGCATCAGCTGACTTAATTTCAGCAGAAGCAGGTCCACTTTGTTTCTTCAAGTAAGCAACAATGCCATCAGCTTCACGAGGTCCGTTGTACTCTTGAACAGCTTTCCCTCCGTTTCTGAAAATCTTAAGTGTTGGAAAACCCTGAACTTCGTACTGGGTTGCAAATTCTCTGTTTGTTTCTTCACTTGCATCAATCTTTGCAAGAACCACCGGAGGAACGTGACTGCTCAACTCTGATGCAGCCTTCTCGTACTGTAACGAAAATATTGTCACCCATTAGTCACGATTACATGAGATAGAAAAACAGCTATGCTAAGTGGTAAAAATTATCCAGATAAAAATTCTATTTTGAGTGATTTAAAAAAGCCATATTACCTCAGGAGCAAGCTGCTTGCAGTGTCCACACCTTAAGAAGATTACCAAACGAAAGAGATTAAGATCGAATACTTTCACACATTAGCTACAGAGGAAAGTTGAATCAGACGACTCAAAATGTCGTATTTCAAATTAGAGGATTTAATTTACACAGATCGGAATGGATCGAAATTGTCTGCCTAATAAAACAGAGCAGCTACGCGAATTCAAATCAACAGTAGAAACACCAGAGAACGCTAGCAAGAACAAGAAATCATTCGCATGCAAATCCAGAAGCGTAAATGATAAATTCAGATCCAGGTGAGAGAACAGGGAACCACCAGATTCACGAATCATGACACGAAATCAAACACAAACAGAAATCTCAGAAATAAAGATTGAATAATCATAAAACAATACCATGGGGCGTAGAACTCGACGACGATGAAATCGTGCTTGTTGATGGTATCGGTGAAGTTAGTATGATCCAAGGTCAACACGAACTCCTTCGTCTCCGTTTGTTCACTTCTTACAGACGAAGCGAACAGAGACAACATAAGAATAGAAAACAACGCAAATCCTCTGACCGCCATTATCACGCTCTCTCCCTAAAACTGATTTAGCTTGAATTCTGTAAGCTTTCCGGGGAAACTATGGGAGCTATTTATCACTGCAAATCACGAAAACTAAATGCTGCTAAGTGGTCGCATATCCACGTGGCTATCTCTTATTGGGTATTACTTCGTCATAGTTTATAGGGATTTGGCAAGAATGTTAATAGCCTTGACCTTATGTACATAAGTTTGTAATTTTCCCATTTGTACCAGCAGTTAAAATGTTTTACCAAAATACAAGACAAAACAAAACAAAAGAGGAGTTGATTGTCTACACGCAATAAACATTAGTCACAATGAGCAGCATTAGTTTTACGTGTCACGATAATGAGAAAACACGTGGCTTCTTCTCTTTCGTTTATCTAGTTTGAATCAAATGAGATGCGATCTGAAGTCCGTGACTCCGTGCAAATAAATGGTTAAATAAAAACACATAATTTAGAATCTGAATAATTATGTTTGGTCTGTTGCCGTTATCAAATAGATCTTCTTGACCGTACTGGTTCGTGTATATGCATATTCTATCTTATTATATAAAGAAGAATTTCTCATGTAATTAACAAGATTCTTCCACGTGTCAGATCTAATGATCCAAAACTCTCCTAGATTTATTTACTTTTTAGAAACTAGATAAAAAAGTTTTAAAATAGATTTCTTCAATATTTAGCTTATCCAAATCTAAAAAGACTTCCTAACCTAAAAAAATATTAATCTAAAATGAAATCGAGAATATTAATTGTTAAAAAATTAATTTTAACAAAAATAATTTTCATTACTAATCTTATTATATAAAAATATATAAAACATTATTAATAAAAATAATATATATAT